>JAOXOE010026802.1:0-20392 GCA_028565055.1 Phoeniculus purpureus
GGTGGGGCACCGCTCCCTTCGCTGCGGTGTTTCGGCGCCACCTGCTGGACAGTGGCGGCAGCCCGGCAGCGCTGCCCGCCGCTCATCATCCGGTCTGGGTCTGAGGTCTCACCGGGCGGCTGGAAGCCTGGAGATTTTCCTTGCGGGCAGGCACCATGCAGTCCAGAGGAGGGCGACGAGGCTGATCCCGGTGCTGGAGCACCTCTGCTACGAGGACAGACTGAGAGGAAAATCAAGTTCAGTGCTGTCCAAATCATAGAATCCTAGAATGGCCAGGGTTGGAAGGGACCCTAAAGATCATCCAGTTCAAATACTCCCTGCACAGGCAGAGACACCTTCATTAGGACAGGTGACTCAGGGCCCCAGACAACCTGGCCTTCAACACTGCCAGGGATGGGGCAGCCACAACTGCCTTGAGCAACTGTCCCAGCACCAAACCACCCTCACAGCAAAGAATTTGTTCCTCATGTCCAACCTCAGTCTCCCCTCTTTGAGTCTGAAACCCTTTCCCCTTGTCCTCGTGCTATGCCCCCATGTCAAAAGCACTCTCCCAGCTTTCTTGTAGCTCTCTTCAGGTATTGTAAAGCAGCTAGAAGTTCACCTGGGAGCTCATATTGGTCAATATTTGCCTAGTAAAGAACACATAGGTATCAAAAGTTTGCATTAAGCCAGGTCTCCCCAAGTAACCGGTGTCACCTCTGTTAAGTGTGCCACCTCTGCACACTTAACAAAGCAAAAAGCTTCCACGCTCCTCAGGCAGGCTGATAGAGTGATGCGTTAATCCGCTCCCAGCACCGAGACAGCAGATTCCCAGCTGATCCCACAGTTCAGATGAAGCACATGTACTCTCACAGTAGTGATGCTCACAACGATATCACTGTAATGCACAGAGAGAGAGGGCATGCCGTGTCCTCAGGAGTGCTCAGCTTGCAGTGAATGTCTTTTAGGCGCTCTGGATTTTAATGTGAGTCATTACCACCAAACTCCTCTAATCAGTGTGTTAAGGACAGAGCACTGGAACTGTGTCAGTTACAGGGTGTAGGTGACAAGTAGAGGTTTTCCAGCTCGTGGCAGGAAGGAGGAGTCCCGTCAGACTCCACCATGGAGGCATATTTTATCGGAGGCGGTGGTGGCTTGAAAGAAGGAGGTCTGTTCATACTGAAATAGAAGAGTAAAAATGCGCTGTCACACAAAAGCCGAATAAAAGACTGTTGTAAAACCTTCACGGGAGGGAGATGGACACTCAATCATGATAAGAGCACCTGCTATTTGCTCTTGCACATTGTGATTTCTCTGCCATAGCCACAGCATACCTCCCTGTATTCATCTGGTTTCCTCAGCTCCCAGCTCACAATTTCACTTTATTTGGTCTATAAAAGAACACATCATGGTCCTAGTGAACCATTCAAAACCCTTGCAGAGATCTTTTGCTCACACTGCTCTCTGAAGGGATATTTAAAGACTTGTAACCTTTTTCGGGGTTGATTTATAGCCCAAGAGAAAGAAAGGTCCCGTCTGAAATCAGTGACAAAAAAATCAATCCCATTTTTATCTTTGATAGGATTTGCAGTCATGTTTCAACACGGTTTTCTAGAACAACAAATGATTCATTATCACCATGATTTTTGAAACATTTCAGTGATGCTACCAGGATTAAAAGCAATTGGCTTTTAGATAATGCTTTCATCAGTAAATCTCCCAGTGTTTCTATTAGGGTATTAAACTTTGGTAATAATTGCTAACTCAATGCTTCTTTGACTGGGATGAAGTTTCAGGTAGCCTACTTTCACATCGATTATTCACAGCTCAAATAGAGTTGCCCTAGAAGTACAATTTCATCAAAACATGTCCTCCAGTAACCATGCAAAATGAGAGAGCAAGAACACTGGCAGGGAGACTAATAGAAGCTGGGGGCTCTGGGGAAAGGAATCGCCTCGTATTCTTCCCTCACACACACTCCGAAGCTGCAGTGCAGAAAAGGAGGGGAAGATTTCTTAATACAGTTTGTTTTATAAATAACCCACAGAACAGATGAAAGGACTAAGAATGCTCCATACTTCACAGTGCTGTATGAGAACGAGTGGTGTTAGTGTTTGCTGCACCTTGTGCACCAGGGGTAGTCTCAAATGAAAATGCAGAAATCCAAACAGCTGTCCTCCGTGCCACCCCTTCCACCCCTGCAGTTCCCCTCCTCAGTACTTACATCTCTTTTTGGTATTGACACCATTTCCTGATGCCTAAAACTATCAGAAAGCTGCAGAAAAGGAGCAGGATGGACACCACTGCTGGCCAGGGGAAGTGACTGGCTTTCAGGTTCCTGGTGACATCTGGAAGGGATGCACAAAACAGAGCTCAGCCAAATGCCCTCTGAGAGGAGGGAGCCTGGGGCGTGCTGTCTGATCCTCTCTACTTTCTGCCAGGCATGGTACTGATGATAACACAGCCCCAAAGCAACATCACACTACCAGGTTCCCAGGCTAAGGATCCCAAACCCTGAGCTTTCATTTATGGACTCAACCCACTTCTGTTCTGACTGGGTTTGTGGGCTGATTTCAGCCACCCATCGATTTACATGAAGAGATTATTCAGGCACAGGCTGAGAACTATTTGTTCCAAACCCAGCTACTTTTCTCTGTTTCCCTGTGAGCTTCTCTGAGAAGAGGAACCATGTCATGGGGCAGCTAGGCGCAGCTGCCAGCCCCAGCCCTCCTTCACACTGCCTTGTTTTTCATGTTGCTGACACCAGACCCTGCCAAAATGTGTGGCCAAGGGCACAGCTGACTTCTCGATAGGACTCTCATGGGTGACACAGCAACTCTGCCTCACACTGGCTGCCTCCTCATTGTGGTGCTGGAATCCCCTCTGCCTCCTTCTGCACAGCCACTTTTGGGGTGCTGGCAGCTGAAAGAGGTGTCCTTGGGGAGGAAGGAGAGGAAGAGCATGGTCCTCCCTTAGCCATCATGGGGGATGCATCAGTGGGCTGGGTGCCAAAGAGGACTGGAGCAAGAGAGTTACTCGGTGATACCACCTCCTTGTCCAGCCTTGAGAGGGTCATACCAGTAAGTCACCCAGCCTGGCTTTCAGCCATTGTGGCAACCACCCGATTGCAGCTGTGTGCCAAGTCCACTGCACTGCATGAGTAGTGTGTGGCCCTTGGGGAACAGGGAGTGGGACTGGACAGATGTTGCTGCTGGAATTAAACATGAACTGGGGTGTTTCCTGCAAATGCTGGAAGAAGGCAGGAACGCCAAAAGCCTGTGCCAGCTGCTGCAGTGGGAATACAGCAGCTATGATTTCTTACATCTCTTTTCCTTCTTTTGTACTCCCTTGGTCAAGCACACACCATGTTCTGTGTTATATGCTGCTCTGCTTTTCTGGCTTACTGAAACAGCCTGCTGAAAGCAGAGCACGTGTAGGATAATACCTCACCAGTACTGTTGATTGGGCTGCTGATAGAAATCTTTCACAGAGTCACAGAACATTAGGGATTGGAAGGGACCTCAAAAGATCATCCAGTCCAATCCCCCGCCACAGCAGGATCACCTAGATCAAGTCACACAGGAACACATCCAGGCTGGTTTTAAACATCTCCAGAGAAGGAGACTCCACAACCCCCGCCCCGGGCAGCCCCTTCCAGTGCTCCATCACCCTCACATGAAGAAGTTCCTTCTCATATTTACGTGGAACCTCCTCTGTTCCAGCTTACACCCATTGCCTCTTGTCCTATCACAAGATGCCACTGAGCAGAGCCTGGCTCCATCCTCCTGACACTTGTCCTTCACATATTTATAGACATTAATGAGGTTACCCCTCAGTCTCCTCTTCTCCAAGCTAAAGAGACCCAGCCCCCTCAGTCTTTCCTCGTAAGGGAGATGTTCCATTCCCTTCGTCATCTAACGAATGCTCTTTGCTGATGCTGTATCACTAAAACCATTTAATTAAATTATGGAGCATTCTAATGCCTATTAAAGAGGCCAGAAAAATGTAGTGCTTGCTCTTTGTGTCACCGCCAGAACTGAATTTTTACCGTGGGCAAACAGGATTTTGTGGGCATTCATTTCTGGAGGAAATTCCTTCCGGAGGAAAGTCCTTCCAAGGGAAGAGTCCTGAGCACAGTACCCCGACTAGCTCAGCAAAGACAGTTTTGAGACATCTGCAATTTGTGCCTGTGCTGAAGCTTTGTTTGGTCACATGGAGCAACTGGCAGCCAAGTGATTTCTGGTGTGTCTCCAGAGGCATTTCTCTCCAGAACTCTCCTACACTTTTACACTAAGGAATTTTCCCAGTCATATAAATCCATAAACAGCCCAAATTCCTCCTTTTCATTTGTATGAACATTTGTTTTCAGTAGATATGAGCCTATATGATATGATGCATGAACAGGTGTATTTCCACTAAAGTTATTAGATAAACAGGGGTATGAAAAGATGGGTAAAAGAATAAATCCAAAATTACAGAAATTCACAGCCTCTGACTTTTACTTCTCTCCAGGGACAAGCTGAGACAAACCAGGCAGTTCTATCTCAACGTGAGTATTACCTCATGGCACTTGAAGAATGGGGACGTCTCCAGTGTAGCACGGATACCCTTCAGCCGGTTAAGGTAACTGTTCTGGAATGACAAAAACCCAACAACCAAGCTGTCAGAGCTGTAGGAAGCCTGAAAAACATCCACTGCATGGGCCAGTCAGAAGCAACCCCCACCAGCATTTCCTCCATACCACATTTGCATGCAGGGATGCTGGGGGTGTCTCTCAGCCACCCCTCTCCTCTATCCATGCTGCTCCCAAGGAGGGAACAGCTGCTTCAGCACAGCCAGGCTGCTTTTTGCTCCCACCTGCACTTTTGAATAGGCCTCATCTGTCATTTCATCCTCAGTCAAGCATTGTGAAACACTTCTGTTGCTCCATGTTAGCACTTCTGCAAAGCTGGTACCATAGGTGGAAGGGCTTTCATGCTAGTCAGCATGCAGGTCAAGACCTACACATCCTGCAGAGTGCCAGAAGGCACTAAACATTTTCAGGGTGCCCTTTGATTTTGATGTTTAGATAGAAAGACTAAGCACGGGAACAGGCACAGCAGGTATCTGGGCACATGAAAATTTTCATACAACTGCTTGGGGAGATGTGGGAGTCACTGTGTTCCAATGGCTTGGCCAAAGAGACCCATCCAGAGCCAGGGCATGATGGTGTGAGCGTGCTTCCAGCACTTTGGGGAGAAAATGCTGCCAAACAACTTTATTTTCAGATCCTGGAATAATCCCTGGGTATCTCTTGTCAAAACAAACTTGCTGGCTCAAAAGAAGCAGTGCCAAGGGCCCCTCCAGCTGGAGCCCTGCGTCTGTAGGCTTTACAGTACAGCTTGAAATGGGAACACTTTGTCAAAGGGGATATTTGACACAGTGTAAACTGTTTACAACTACATCTCTTATTCTCCTGGCAGCAGAGAGAAACTTGGGAAATGCCAACCACAGCTTGCCCATGCAAAGGGTGTCTGGCACAGGCAGGGGGATGCCCTGGCCACCCATCCTGCAAGACTAAGCATAGGGTAGCTGTCTCTGCTAGGGTGAGAGCTCCCCCTGCGCATGCTATCATGTAAGAGTGGGCATACAAGAGGGCAGAGCATGGCTGTGCCTCTGCAGGACGTTCTGAGGACAAACCTTGAGCGTCCTCAGGAGACTCAGGCCTGGCCTGAGCAGTGCTGCTGCAGCAAACTTGTCCCCTCACAGCCCTCTGCTGCTCCCCACTCACCCCTGCACCAGGACAGCACTGCTCTTCCTCCCCAGGCAGCACCTTCAGCATCCCCCACTCACCAAAACATTTCGGTTTCCTCTGGTGAACTCCCTGAAGGCCTCCATCACTTGTTCCTTTGTCCGAGTCTTCTTGAAGTCTCGGTTCACAGTGCCATCCTCTTTCTTGAAAAGAAAGGAGAGTGGTGAGCAGGATGGGAAGGGAGGGAGCCAGGACAAGGATGGCTGTTTCAGCAGCTGTGCATGTCCCTCAGTAGGATACAAGCATCCTTTCTGGGCATCTCCTCTGCACAACCCAAATTATTCCACAGCTCAGCTCCACTGCTTTGCCTCATAATGCAAAGGGTAAGTCTCCACCATCTTGCTGAGGTCACCAGCCATGTGGATGGGCTGCCTCCTGTGGAATAGGCACTCAATGCCCACCAGTGGCTGGAGACCACCTGTTTCTGGCTACACCATGCCCAAACAGTTTCCCATTGCTGATGTGGTGGATCCCAGGTGCCTTCTGCTTGGGGAGGAAAGCAGAGCACAACCATGTCAGGACACAACTGAGTGTGATGGAGACATCTCAGAAGCAGACACAAAAACCCCTCCTCACAAAACCTTCCACAAACCACTCAAGCAAAGAGATGATAGAAAGGAGCAAAGCCCACAGCCACCTTGCCTCACAACTCCTTTGATAGCTGATGGACTGCAAACCTTCAAAGGCAGCACCCTGGCACCAAGGTGCAGGGAGTAGCACTGTGCTCTCCTTCACTTTTCTCACAGAGGCACATCTCCACGTGGCCCACTGCCAGGATGGCATGGCATGGCTTGGGGACAGCACACAGGCCCTCACCTAGGGTCTCTCAGCTGAACCTCTGGACAGCTCTGTAGGTCACTTGCCATTCATCCACGACTGCTGGGGAATAGCTGTCTGGGGCTCTGGTTTTTAGATCAGCATGTTCCATTGTCCGGAGTGGCTGCAGGACAGGCAGGCAGTGCTTCCTGGATACAGAGGCTATTTTAAACCACACATGCCTATGCTCACAACTCTGCTTGCCCACCACTTGGAGAGCTCGTCTGCACACAATAGAGTGAAGGGACAGAGGCCAAAGAGACATCCTGTGTGCTGGGGAACGTGAAGTAAGGATGAAGAAGCAGAGCAGACGCCGAGGAAGGAAGAGAGCACAATGGAATTACCAGCTCCAGAGATTTATGTGCCCTGGCAGGGCTTTGAGACCCATCCAGAGATGTGCTTTGGGATGGGATCATGTGCATCCTCCTGAAGAGAGAGCTGGCCATGGGCATGGTGGCCATCCAGTTTGGGGGAAGGCTAAGTACCCAGGCTGTGGAGAGCTGGCAAGGTGAACCCAGAAACAAATCCACACCTGATGTGCAATTCAGGATGAATTCCACAGCACAATGCCAACTTCCAGCTTGTGTTTTGTGCAAGAGTCAACACTGAGGATGCTCTGGTGGCACATGTGTGATGTACAGGGAAGAGTGCTACACCACTACGCATCCATCATGTGAGCCCTGATGTGGCAGTTCAGAAATCAACCCGCCCTCTCCCTGGGGGATAATAGATATCAATTTGGAGAAGTGCCACAGCACTAATTTCACATGTAAAGAGCACAACTTTCCACAGAGCATCCAAGAAAGGAGATGGGCTTCTAAGTGCTCCTAAAAATAAATGAAAATCACAGATGGCCTTTTAGATAAGACATCTAGGCTTCAGGAGAGCCAAACAGCCTGTCCGTAGTGCTGCTCCTATAATTACCCACCTCCCGCAGCCTCCTTGTCTGGCCAGACACTGCTGCCATGGAGCTGAGAACTGCCATGACATTTACAGGTGTCTGAGCCCCAAGGGGACCAGCTTCCACACAGCAGAAATGTGAGGGGGGCTGATAAGGACTATCGCAACCTCCACCCCACCAACGATTCCAGTTTGTGCTGGCGTCACTGGGGCAGGTCCAGGTCAGCTGGTTCTCCCTCCAGCACTGTGCCCCGTCTTGCAAGCTGCCTGTCTTGGCTGAGGGCTCTCAGGGCTCATTCTGGGACCCTGAAAATATGCCAGCCCTGGAGAACATTTTCCCACTATGGCCCAGCTGTAGGCAGTGGTGAAGGACTCTCAGACCAGAGCAGGAGCTCAAGAGTGACACTTCTGGAGTGAGCTCCCGTAAGCTTCAACTGGGTCACCAGGGATCACTTTAGCCTGGTAATTTTATTAATAGCTACTGTCTCTAACAGTTTCAAGCTACTGCAGAAAGTCAGATGAATGTCAGTAGCTCCTTTTGGAGGAAAGTTTTCATTTGAAAGAGGAAGAACTCCAAGCCAAGAAAGGGTCCCCATCCTCATTCCCAACCCTGAGCTGACTGTTCACCTCACCTGCACATGCTGGCCCAAAGACTACTGTCAGTCCTCTCCTTCCCCTGGGCTCTGCCCTGCCACAGCAAGGTGCTCTCCCAGATCAGTCTCTGGCCACAAGCACACGGCAGGGCAGGTTCACCTCCGCTCCTCCCAGGGAAGCGATTGCAGTAAGACAGAAAACATGGGAAGACGTGCCACGAAACACTGTTTTCCTGAAATTTCCTTAGGGGGCATTGAAGGAGCTTTCCCCAGCGCAGACTCAACCCCAGAAATGGGGCAAATACAGGGATATGGCACAGCTGACTGTGCAGCCCCACTGGAAAAAAAGCAGCAAGCCAGAAACCAGCATGAGCTGTTAATGCTTTAGCTTAAGGGAGAATAATCCAGAAGATGAGGGATTTAAAGAGAATTACAGTAATTAGAGCCTTGATCAAATTAGTCAGCCCCTAGCAGCGGCAGGGTTACTCCTGGAAGCCAGCACTTTTCGACATTTTTCAACTAAAGGGGTACCTCACCTCTGTGAAAAAACATCCACTGCTCACAGCACACAGCAGCTCACGTGTGGTCGGCTGAACCAGAGGTGCAGCTCACCACCCTTTCATGGTTCTTACTTCTTTCCAAATTGTATTTTGGCCCGTGTGAGAACACGGTGTGTCTTTTTTTCCTTCACATTTTTCATTTCAAGCAGTTCACATATGACCTGCTTTTGCCATAAATCCCCCTAAACATCCCCAGATCACAGGCTGAGAAGCACCGCTGGAGGCCAAGGATATATCACGGTGGACTATAAATAGACAAATATTCCTGAGTTTAGCAGGAAAGCAGGAAGAAGAAACAGTCCATGGGAGCTTTGGTCCCAACCAGCCCACTCCTTTTTTGTATAGCCTCAGGTTTATAATAAGCACCATCAAAACAAGAGCAGTAGTAATGCAAACCAGCAGCAATGGGAACTAGGCAAAGGGTTGTCCCTGAGCTGGAGCAGCTCACAGGGTGCTTGTGGGTGCCCAGCGCAGAAAAGGGTCTTTGGGAGAGCTGGGGAGATCAGGGAAGAGCTGCACAAGCAGGTAAGTGTCCTGACCCAGCCTGCACAATCCAAGAATCTAGGTACCACAGAAAGCTGTTGTGGGGGAACATGATGAGCAACATCTACAGATAAATGTACTGGTCATGAAACAGTTGAGTGGAGAAAGTGCTCACGTCCCTGTGTGTAACATGCTCTGCTGGGCTTCCCACAGCCCAGGAACTTCCAGCTTCCCACTCGTGGTTTGGTATGTGGGCAATCAGAAGTAGCGGCTCTGAGTGACCCACAGTGTCCTCCTGATCATCTTTGAAACCCGTGGTCTAACCCCTGCATTTGTTTGCTGTTTGGTGAGCTGAAGGGGAACACTATCAGGAAAGCCGACAGCATCTGGTGTCAAGGTTTTTTCAGGGAATGGCTTCATTTCTTCTAATTCTATTACTTTGACACTGCTTCCTTCAGTCAGGAATGGCAGAGGAGTTTAAGGCCACAGTGACCCATGCTGTGAGAATCCTGCTCAACTGAGAGAGGAGAAAAATGATCCATGATCAAGAGAAACAACTCCTCTAACCAAGATACATGTAGAAATCAAGTCATTGTTCCCACTAAGAGTAGGCAGCAGTCCTGAGCTACCTTCTGGGCCCCCAGCAGTGCCTCAAGCCAGAATTAGCGCAGGTATTAGACTTGCCTGAGCTCCCTTTGGCTGTACAGCCTATGCTGTGCCCAGGTACGCAACGGAACTCTTAGCTCAAGCGTGATATTACCTTTAATTCCCATTGGCTGGCTGTCAGAAGGCAGACACCATTGCTAATGTTCAGAAAGTCTTCTACCACTAATACAACTCTTCTGTGGTTACAGACCTAAGCCCTTTCAAATGCCATCCCAGACAGCTCTCTCACCACAAAGTCTGCTTGCCAGGAATAAAACACATTGGCTGGCTCACGGGACGGCAGCACAGAAACATCCTGGCAGGTATCTCTAGAAACGTGAGCAAGCAGCGTCAGCAGGTTGCACGTGCCGGCAGAAAGCGCTGTGCTTGCGTTTGCCCCACTTCACAGGTCTCAGTTGCTGAATTTTTCTGGACAGGGATGCAAACACTACCTCCTCACCACCCCGGCCAAACTCACAGCTCTCACCACAGACGGGCACACGTTCAAGCTGGGATTTGGATTAACGGCTCAGCCTAGCAGCACAGAAGTGTCAAACCCAAATGACTAATTTGAGCCTTCATGCTGGAGGACAGCACTTTGCATTTTGCTGTCAGCGAAACCAACCAAGCGGCTGATTTAATGAGATCACAGCCAAAACTGTCCTCTTGCACTGACACCCCAAGCTCAGCTGCGCTCTGGGCTGCACTGCCCCGGGCCAGGTACCGGACAAGGGTGGTTTGGCTGCCGAGACTGGGGATTGTCCTGATGTGACAAGGTCTCACCGCCAGCCTGCTCTGTATGCGCTTCTGTGAGTGGGTTTGGTTACCCAACACAACCAGCAGCTGCTCCCTCTACTCTGGACACCTGGAGCAGCCTCACCTTTATCCCCTCAATCCTGAAGCCCAGAGTGGCAGTTGAGCTGATGGTCTCCCTCCACTGCATGTAGCGGGGCTTGGTTACTGCTCGCAGCACGTTCTCTTCCTCGGTGGGGGCATCAGGGTCCACCTCAATCATCTTCTGATACATGTCCTTCCTTAGGCTTGGCTTCTTCCGGGCCTTTATCAGCTCCTCCTCCAAGTAAGTCCTGCAAGCATTGATGGGGGGACATTAGCAGGGCCACAGAGCCACCACACGAGGTGCCACAAACTCACAACACTCTTTGCCCCAGCATCAACACCTGATTCCTTTTCAGTGCATCATGGAAGCTCAGCCAGTTTGGCAGTAACAAGGGCAGTTATTTCTCACAGGCGCCCTTGGCGTAGCTGCCGCCACTTCTTGGACCTACATCTCCTACCAGCCATGGCGGGCTCTGCAGAGGGGCCGTGCTCTTTCCCCACATTCCTTGTGCCAAAATCCCATGTCTGAACATGCAGTTCACTTCCAGAACCAAGTAAAACTCACATGGAGGACACTGGGACACAGCTGTTCCTGTGTTTCCCACAGGCTTAGCAAGGCAAATTGAAGTCTTTTCTCAGGGCAGGCAGATGATCACTCAGCTGACACCCCCAGGACATCAGCTCCTTGAAAAACACTGCAGACAGCTGCAGTTCAAGGCTTTACTTGAGATCATCCACCCTGTGATTTTTGGGCAGATGAAATGCAACAGCAGAGTAAAGCAGCAGTGCACTCAGAAGCTCTGACACCCTGGTGGACCAAGGGAGGTTTAGGCTGGATGTTAGAAAGAATATCTTCACCTAAAGGGTTATCAAACATGGAACAAGCTGTCCAGGGCACTGCCTGAGTCACCATCCCTGAATGTATTGAAAAGGCTAATAGACATAGTACTTAGAGACATGGTTTAGATGTGACCTGGCAGTGCTGGGTCAAAGGTTGGACTTGATTAGCTTAAAGGTCTCTTCCAACCAAAGACACTCAGTAATTCTGTGCGGCTCACACTGCTCAGAGTGACAGATTTCCTTTCGATGACAAATCACCTATGTCAGCTCCAGGCACAAACTGCCACCAGGTCTTAAGAAAGACAAAGTTTTGTTTAGGGGTGACTGGGGAAGGCTTCTGCATCCCAAAGCCAGGTTGGCAGGAAAAAACCCAAACAAACCAACCTGTATCGGCCTGGCAGCAAGGTGTTGGCTCAGAGGATGAGTTTAATAGCCTTGACGTTTAGTCTATCTGCCTGAGCCCCTTCTGCTTGGCCACAGGGATGCCCAACATTAGCCAGATTCACTCTCAGTCACCAGTTTCTCCCACAAGTTTCTTCCACAAGTTTCTCTTGTTTAACAATGATGATGTTGTTAACTTTTGCCTCTTCACCTGCTCTGCCTGTCTTAGCTTCAAAGACTCAGGTGCACAAACCCTCCCCTACCCTGAGCTGTGACTAGAGTGTAGGAGATATCCCCCTCTCAGATGTTGCCACAGGAGCAGTGTGACTGGAAGGTCTTCTTCTGAAGATTGTCACCTCTAGGTCCAGAGTGGGTCGTCTCCTTCCTGTGACAGCACAGTGTTTGCCAGCCAGGGCCACGTGGCTGCACTGGGGTCCCCTGCCCTTCCCTCCACCCCTCCAGTGGAAAGTATTCCTTGCCTCTTCCCTGTGGACAGCCTGACACGCCAGTCAGGAGGGAAAAATAAAAAGATTCCTCCCTCCCACAGAAATCATCAACTTTTCCAGCAGTGCAAGCGTCTCCAAGGCGTCTGGGCTGCGCCTCAGCCAGCAAGGGGAGTCTCAACCCGCCCTGCTGCCAGCCTGCAGCAGATCCAGGGCCAGAAAGGCGTCCTGAGGCTGCTCCAAAACTGGCAGCCACCTGGAGTCACCAACCCTGCTCATATTAGGGACACCCTCATCAGCTGAGGCATCAATAGCTCGTAACTGCTGCAGGCCAAGTGGCTGCATCCTAGGATGTTGGCATATCTGCAGATGGTTCTCAAGGATGACATGGGTAATGCTGACCATCAGTTAGGAAACGTCTCAAGAACTTTGCACAGAAGGCACGAGCTGCTTAGCGCACACAATGTACATGGGATCAAAGGGCGAGCAGAGGGAAGTTTCTCGCTCACTGACGCTGTGCCATCCAAGCATCTTTATTTCACCCCTTTGGCACCCTTGGCAAAATCTCCCACTTTTTTTTCTCCCTGCCCCTTGGCTGTGTCCTCCTGCAGCAGAGAGGCAGGTTGCCATCCTAAAAGCTACTGCTGCTCTGGAGTACCCAAACCCAGATAGAGTACTGTCCCCTCCACTGCACCACATCCATTTCCCAGCATACAGGACTGTCAACAAGCAGAGAAGGAAAGAACCTGCTGTGTCCTGGTGTCCCCAGACTTATCCACAGCTCTCTTCTTATGCTGTTGACACAGGTTGTCTTAAAGACAGGCCAGCCTAGTGTTCTCACTTGTGTGCTTCAGAGGGTTTTACCCAGGAGATGAGTTTGGTTAGAGTACGCCAGCCTAACATTCCAACAACATCCCCAAAGCCACACACCTGACCCCCATTTTGCAGTCCATAACACAGGGGGAGTCAAATTCAGCCAGCAGATCCTCCATCTGGTTGTATCGCTCCCCATCCTTCACAACATCACCGTGGTAAGCAGGAACATAGGGCTTCAGGACATCATTCATCAGTCGGTCAAGGCAGCGCTGCTCCGATTCACAGTGTTTCTTCAGTATCCTGCCATTGGCCGCTGCCTTGAAACTCCCTGAGGGGCACAAAGGACAATGTGGCACTTGCTTCGAACGGGGATGACACTGTGTCTTCCCAAAACAAGCGCAGCCCAGCACCCTGGAATCTCATTTACACTTGCAATCCAAAGAGCCTCTGCAGGCTGGGACTCAAAAGCTCAGGCTGCCAGATTCACAGGCAGTGTCAGGGGTTTATGACCAGCAATGTCACCCCTTAAACAGGGCAGAGATCTGCTCTGCAGTACTGAACCCATTTGCTTCACAGCCTCTCTGTACTTCATGATGGGCTCACACCTTTGTCTCCAGGGGCACCATTATGCTGGAGATCATCACCTGCTTTGCTGTGGATCAGCAAGAAGGCTTGGGTCTCACTTGAAGGACTCAGCTTTTTGCTGCTTGAGAAAAAAAGTAGCAGTAATAAGTGCTGGCTCTGGGAGACTGAAAGCACAGAGCTCTGCGCCTTCATATCACCCTCCCTAGCATTTAGTTAAGTCAGTCTCCTGGCTACAGACACGGCAGCTGAAATCTGTGACCTTCATGCAGCAGGCAGAAGGAATTCTAGCCAACAAAGCCCATTAACCTGAGGTAACAAAGAGCCTTTTCCACTGTCCTGGCCCCACCGTGCTCCATACCTGCGTGTCCCGCTAGCTGGATCCAAGGGTACTTCTTCTTGAAAGACATCACAAATGGGGACCAGTGCACCATATTCTTGATCTTCCGCCATGATTTGCTCTATGGGAAAGGAAATCATGAAGGTGAATGCGATGATTTAAGCTTTTACCGTGCATAAAGTCACTTCAGGCAGCACACAGCTGTTTTGGACAGGGGAGAAGGCACCAGAGCCAGCAGCACAGGATGGAAGCAAACAGAGAATCTGCTCTTTTCCCATTACCCCGCGCCAAGCTGTAGCTGCTGGGCCTCCACTCTACATTCAAAAATCACAAGTAACTTCACTCTAGTGGATGGTGTTACGGTGTTGTTCCAGTTGGCTGCTTCTGCTGCAGAGAGTCCAGCTGCCCCCATTAGCTTGTCTCTGCTCCCTGCATCTCTCTGCAGAAGCAGCGGAAACATCAACCCATCGTTGGGTACCCACCACATTAGATGACAGGAGAAGGAGCGTGGAAGTGAGCCCAGGCTTTTTGCCCTGCCACAAAACTCATCTCTAGCTCCCGCAGTGATGAAGAGCCGCCTGGGCAGCAGCCGGAGCTCAGCGTCAGGCTTTTGTCCCGCACTGAAAGGCAGCTGCTTTATCCATTAGGCTGGCAACCCGCGCGCGGCTGCTCCGGCCCATCCATACCCACAGTGCAGAGAACAATCCCCTTCTGACACAGCATGTTTCTCGATGGATAGATGGCACAGAACTATTTGCACGGCTGCAGTGAAGGCTGTTGGACGCACAAAAGCCTCCTTCGAAGGCTTTTTCCTGCACAAGGTTTTCCATGGATTGTTCTGAGGAACACGCTGCTGGGAAAAGGCACGGGGACAGCCTCTTATCTCAGCCCCAGAACACGATGGCACAAACAACTCAGGCGAAAAATATACAGTGGTGACAATGGAAAATCGCCTTTGTTTGGGAGCCGGGACAAACAGGCAGCGTGGTCCTGGCCACTCCAAGCTAATAGGTTCAGCCGGAAGCCCACAGATAAATTACGCTCAGCCGCTCCGCTCCAAAGGCATAGGAGAGAGCCTTCCAGAAAGCCCAAGTAATCTCTTCCTCGTGTTTGGAGAACCATCCCCTGTTCCAGTAACATTTTGCAGACAGGCAGGGAAGAGCCAGCAGCCCCGACTTGCAGTTGGGATGTTTGTTGGGGGTGAACTCACGGCACAGGAATCTCTGCTGGGAACTGCTGACATGTTTAAATGGTGAAGAGGAAGCCAGACAGAGATGATGGTGGCTAAAGTGTGGAAACTCCATCGGGTTACCCCTGCACCAGGCACCAGCCCCACTGGGGAGCAGGGACACACCACACACAGACACAGGGACAGCCTTTGTGGTGGGGACTGCAGGTGGGAGAGGGAAAAAGGTCCTTCCCCACCTCCCAGCCCGGGAGGAGCAGGGTGTCCCTTCCCTGGATGACTGCCCAGAGCCAGAAGTGTCCTGGCACAGCCTGGCACCAGTACAGCAGCGCAGGAGTTTGGCAAGTGGCTGCCCAAGCACGAGGTGACACCGGGCATCCCGTCCGCCCAGGCTCCTCTACGCTGTGGGCTCGCTCTGCCGCCCAGCTTGCTTGCTTTGGCACGGAGGGCAGGCAGTTCCCTACCTGCCATGAGGATGAATGTTTTTATTTCCAAACTGAGTGCCAGAACTTGTGTGCTTTAGCTGTTCTTTGTTCTGCTTTTGGCAGAGAGGGGAGGGAAGCGGGGGGGTGTCCCCTCCTTTTGTTTTTAAAATAGTAACATCAAGTCCTGCCTGATGTCATGAAGAAAAGGGGGAAGAAAACATCTCTGAGGGAGTCTCTGGTCTCCGAACAAGTGTGACCCATCTCCTCTAAAACAGGGAGAAGGAGCCTCCCCCCACTCACAGCACAGAACCGTAAGTCACTCAGTCCCAGGAAACACGCCAAGGCAACTGCCTTCCTAAGCCAAGATTTTGTTTTTCAGTGGTTAGAGCTTTATAGCTGAAACCTTGAGGTACTTCAAAGCACAGGCACTGGTAAGGCAAGTACCCCTCAAGCAGGGCAAACCAACCTGGCTTCCCTGTGCTGGGGCTTTCCCAGGAGCCATGTGCTCTGCTGCAGGGCTGCTCCCAGCATAGGGCAGTGGCCCAGAGTCCCCCTGAGACATGAAACACCCCAGCCACCTTTTTGCTGAGCTGAACAAGACAGAAAGCTGAGAACAGACATGCAAGGAACAAGCAGCACGTCCCCATCCCTTTACACCAGAGCAAAATGTTCTCATCCAGACAGCATCTGTTTCAAGCACACACATTTGGCCAGGTATTTCAAGCCCTGGTTTTAAGGACACATTTAAGGACTTGTTTTATGGAGAGGCAGCTTCATCTGTCTCAAGTCACTCCCAACTTGCCAGAAACAGACTGCAAGGAGGGTTGTTGCCACGTCAGGGGTCACCAGCAGTTCTGCTTCATGCAGCCCCTTCTGCCTGGTGTTGCGGGGGCAACCACACGGGCACCTGCAGGAGACAGAGTGTACCCTCTGCAATTCCCTCAGGAGTCATCAGAGTTTTGTTTTATTCCTGAGTCCCCTCCCACTGCTATGAGGGAAAGTGTCTCCTGTGCCCTCAGTCCATTGCATGTTATGGCCCAGCACACACGGCTCATTTTGCAGAGCAGCCTGCTGGATCAAAACGGGCTTTTGTGTGTACGTCTCTACACAAAATGTCTGACCACTCTGTCGTGGCTGTGCTCACAAGGCGACGGGTTTTGCAGCAGCTGCACAACTTTATCTGTCTGCTCTCCGGGGCTGCTGGCCCACTGCAGAGAAAAGACAGGGGCTGGACCACAGAGGAGTGACACTGGCTAATTGCTCTAGCCATCCTGCCATCCCCTTTGCCTGGAGAGAACAAAGTTCTCCCCAGGTGAGGAGTTGCTCCAAAAGATTATCCTCTGTACTCTTCCTACAGCTTCAAGACAGAAGTTACATGGCTGTGAACCATCGGGAGGGTCCTTCAGAGCCACAGGGGATGACTGAGAGCTTCCAGCAAGAGGTCTGCATTTATTCAAACATTGATATGTGTTCAGACATCTCATAGTTGGTAGCCTGGTATCTCAGTTGTGCCAACCCTTGGCCACAGAAAATCAATCAAACCACTCCAGTTTGACTCCATGGACACATGGCCAGAAATAGCCCCCCTGTGTTTGGCGGGCTGCTGCCTCCCACCCTACCTGACACTAGCAGTACACAAAGGGAATACTGAATCTATTTACAGCAATATCCTTTAATCCAGCCTGATGGGAACTGCAAGGGCATCACCTCCAGGCTCTTCTGTACCTTTCAGTTTATATTTCTATTTGTGTGCAGGTCCAGAAGCACGGGAACAGCCCCTATGTACAGAGAGGCGTTACCTGCAGTAACTGCCCAGGCTCAGACCGAAGGATTTTTCCGCATACTGGGAAAAGCAGCTTCGCAAGCGACTGCTGGTGAAGGGCGACGCGCACTCTCCTCATTCGCAGGCTGTCACACTGAAGGCTGAGCACGCTTCCAACTCTTCTGCATGATCAAAGGCTGTGCCAGTTTGTGGTACCGAAGTCCAGCCCTGCAGATGCCTTCCCCAACTACAAAACTCCCGAAGCTGCTCTGATCAGTCGCACTCTCGCACGCGCAGCAACAGCACACAGCCCGTGCAAGCACGGGAGCGTGCGAGGTGTCTCGTGCAGTTTGACACGTTCCAATGAAAACTGTCTGAGCATCAGCAAATGCCAACTGATAGCTGTTAGGTAGCGAATTATCTAGAGACACTGAAAAATACATTCAGTGAGGAGTGGCACCATTTTCCCTAATTGTCTGCCACATGGAAATGAAGCCAAGCAACTGTCAGTATCGGCACTAAGAAGGGAACTTCTCAAAGGTTTCTGCAACACTCTGCTTCTGCCTCTGCCCTCTTACAGCTTCTGCTCGCTGTGGAGCACAGCTCCCCGAACTGGGGAAGGGACTCGGGCCAGAGGAGTTAAGCCCTCCCAGTGAGCACCCACAACTGGTCACTGAGAGAGGAGTGCTGGGAAAACAATTTTATCTGCTGCATGTTTAACTTCACTTATCTGAAGCTTAAAGCAAACTCTAGGCTTTCCTCATCTGTCAATAGAGATTTGTATGGAAAGAACAACACAGGAGAATTTAGTGCCAACCCAGAAGGTCAGAGGATATATTGTGTTTAATTAGATTAAACAAAAAGTGACTGATGAGCTCGGTGCTCACTGCACATTTTCCCTATAGCACATGGCATTCCTCTAATGTCTGCTTGAAGGAGACGTGCCTTTCTGGGACTGCTTGTTGCCTTCCTTTCCCAGCACGAACACTGGTGGAATTTGACTGGTGTTATTCCCTGTGCACTGAGCCAGCAGGGTGCTCTTCCCTTTCCATGCATTCAGCCAGAGAGACAGGCAATAAGAGATTTATTTGCTGAAATTACGGTTTCCTATGGTTTTATGGGACCAAACGTTCCTGGAAATAGTGGGAGCTGGACCTGTACTTCAGTGCTTTTTATTAACTAGAGTATGCACCGAGATTATGCAGCTGGGACAGGGGATGGGAAAGAGTGGGAACAGCATTAAATCAACAGTTTTCCCAATTCTGCAATGAACTTCGGTCCCTTTCTCCCAGGGAGATCCCAAAATAACACAAGAGATGAAGGAAAACTGTGAGGAAACAGCAGAGTCACCAATGCCCACTGCTTCCTCCACCTTCAGTGGAGTTGCTGCAGCCCAGGGCCATGCATGAGTGACATCCTGGGGCTTTTCCTTCATCTGGAGAAAGCCCTGCTCTATCCAACCACCCTTTGTGCTCCTGGAAGAATCAAAACACTGGGTGGCTGGGCAGCCCCGCTTGCACGTCCCCAGCTCTCAGCCTTAGCCAAGTGCAGGTGCTCCGGAGAGGCACCCACCCTCACTCTCTCCTCCGGTTCTGGGTTGACTCCCCAGACACCCTCCCATGGGGAAAGTGTGGGTGGGATGTGCAGGAGGACTTCTCTGCTCTTTGCTTTCACTTCCAGCTCTTCCAAAAGGAGTTCATCAGCAGTGCTGCTCTGCCAGGGCTCCCATGGGAAGGGACTTTAGGCTTTACAGCTTTACAACTGTCGAGTTGCTCCTTGTGTCCGGAGCCTCGCTGGTTTGAAAAATCAATGCAGCAAGCAGCTGAGAAGGGGGTGGCTTTGAGCAGAGAGCCCTCTTTAATAACTAAATAAGTGGGGGGAGCACTTGCCCGCAGAGTTTACTCCGTGTCAGCCTGCTCTATGGCCATGCACATGCAGCCAAGGAAAAAGAGGCCATTTAGTTTTCCATGTTTAAAAGAAGGAATATGTTTTCTTTTGGTCTTTAAAAAGTAGTTAAGGTTTCCCTAGTGATGATTGTTTCCTCTGACTGGGAAAAACCTTGTCAGCGCAGCGACGGCGGGGAGGCCAGCTTTGTTCATTGTGCTGGGTGCAGGGAGCAGAGCTGGCAGGTAGCACAGGATCCCTCCTCCTGCCTTGCCCTGGCATGTGGGCAACCACAACACAGGATCTTGGCCGCAAACACTCCCATGACATGCCCCAGAGCGAGATGGTTAACGTGGAGTGGAGCTGGGGTTACGTTCTGCTTGGCTTTGCCATCTCTCGGCCCTTTGAACCTCTCTGTCCACCCAGGCAGCAAGAGACAGAGTCCAGTGGCTGCTCCAGTGTACACCAGGCTGTGATCAGTGGCCCTGATGCTGGCACCACTGACAACCCATATTTTACATCAACTTCCTCCTAAGAAAACGCCCCTCACCCTCGCCAGAGCTTTTGTTTCTGCGAAGTCTTGCTTTGGCCAGCGAGGCAACTCGAGACAGGAGGGTTTTGGATCAGGAGGCATCTTCTGGTTTAGGCACACAAGGCACTTAATAAAAAGTTCAGCAGCTCCCCAAAACTTGGCAGAGGCAATGCCAGCCAGGATCCTGTGGCTGCTGCTGAGCAAAGATGAAACTCTTCACTCGGGTTAATACAAAAACAGAGTTTGGTGACTGGAATCCTAGAGCGTGCTTAGCGAGTCCAGCCCAAACCCCCAAGCCCCAGCAGATAAACCATTCTGATGGCTGGGACGGAGTAGCTTCTGCTCACTTCCAAGGTCTCCATCTCATTTAGAGGGAAAACATTCTCTAAATTCACACATTTCAAGGGTCTTTTCCAACCCTGGGGGTGTTGATCGACAGCCGGCTGAACATGAGCCAGCAGTGTGCCCAGGTGGCCAAGAAGGCCAATGGCAACCCGGCCTGTATCAGAAACGGCGTGAGCAGTAGGAGTAGGAAGGTGATTGTGCCCCTGTACTCGGCACTCATGAGACCGCACCTCGAGTACTGTGTCCAGTTTT
>JAOXOE010026803.1:0-20381 GCA_028565055.1 Phoeniculus purpureus
ATTGCCCCTTGTCCTATCATTAGATGCCACTGAGCAGAGCCTGGCTCCATCCTCCTGACACCCAACCTTCACATATTTGTCAACATTAATGTGGTCACCCCTCAGTCTCTGTTTCTCCAAGCCAAAGAGACCCACCAGCTCCCTCAGCTTTTACTCATCAGAGAGGTGTTCTACTTCCCTCATCATCTTTGTGGCTCTGCGCTGGACTTTCTCCAGCAGTTCTGTGTCCTTGAACTGAGGGGCCCAGAACTGGACATAATATTCCAGATGCGGTCTCACCAGGGCAGAGGGGGAGGAGAACCTCTCTTGATCGGCTAACCACCCCACTTTGATCCATCCCAGGATGCTGTTGGCCTTGCTTAGAGTTGCACATCAGAGATGTATGGATAGTGTGAATCAGAGACATACTTACATCAAACAGCTCTGTGCGCTGGCAGCAATCGCACGATACTTGTCCTTCCATTATGACCAAGACAAGGATTCCTTAAGCAATCTCTCGAGTGCACGCCCAAGAGTGTGATACTATTTCCCAGCAAACGTATAGGGATGCTGAACATCAACACAATTCACATGCACTTTGTACACAGCTCACTGTTTCCCACCCATCTCGTAGCGTTTGCGCTCTTGGTTGTGCCTCTCTTCTACAAGTTCCAAAGTCCAAGAACTTCAAACTCAGCCCATCATTTCAGCCTCCATGCTTCTCTGATTGGATGTCCACATAACAATAAGGCTACTTCAGGTCCATTTAGCTGCCTCTGCACTGTTTGTTTACTCCAGCTGTTTCTTTATGGCAATTGTCAGCAGCTGCTTCCCCTTGCAATAAAGTCTGCTGTAAGCACAGGGCACTTGGGTAAGTATCGTCCACCTCAGGATCATATTTAATGATATATCAACTGTATCCCAGGCACTTCTAGTGCTGCCACAGTCCCAACTGAGCTTTATTGCTCCAGATTTTTACCTTATGTCTGCTTCAGTGAGCAATGGAATGACCTTTCTTTAAATAATTCAATTTTTGAAATAGATTTTAAGTGACTATGGGATTCTTGTGTGAAAGAGCACGTTCAGTATTGCTCCACCTTCAGACCACTGGAGAAAGACCAACATAAACCACCACATATTAGTTAAATTCTGTAAGCATAAAGGAAGTTTCAACTAATCACAACAAACTAAGAGGATGCCAAGTCCAAGTGTATACTGCCCTGCCTGAGTAACAGAACCTGTTCCTCTGGTGTTCTTCACAAGACATTTTGAAGCAGAAGGAAGCAGTGTGAAGCTGGTTGTATTTAGAGCACACTTGTGTTTTCATGTCAGTACTGTTGAAGGAAGCATCACACAAAAATTATGAGTGATAGAATGTGGGTGTTCTTGCTGCAGAGGTTCATCTTCTATTGCAAACTAAACCTCCACCAATGCTGCCTTCATTTTCCATTCCAGAGTAGCACTTAAGATAAAAAGATCTTGGTGGTAAGGGCTAAAACAAACTCCTTTGTGCCCAGAAATGAAGAACAGCCAAAGGAAAACGATTCTTTTCTTTTCCAGAGCTCAGGAAGCTGACAAGGGGCAGCGCAGAGCAAATAGAGCGCACTTGACCTGACACCACTAAAACAAATCTCCCTGCCAAGAAAGAAAGAAAGCAGCAATGAACACTTGTGCAACCCTGCTACATCGTTCTCCTGTGTTTGCTGTAGGTCGACAAACTCCTCCTGAGAATCCATATACTGCAATAAGACGTTGAAAGAAGGCTTTTGTTCAGAATAGATTTTCATAGAGGATAAACATTGTGCCAGGTATAATTGTCAGAACACACTATGAAATCCATTAAAACTGATAAAACTTTATTGAACAGCTTTGGTGAATTGTTTATAACATTTAACATAAAAATCATGTGTAGTAGTACAGGTCATAGCACACAGTACTACTCAGTTTAGGCTTTTTCACTAATTTAGTGCTGATATATCCATAAAAACACCGTGGGTGGAATTCAGCAGAGAAACACGTTACATCTCTTACCACTGGTATGTTAAGAATCAGAAATTAAAGTCAAAGATAAAAAGAGAATACAAGTTGCTCAGTCATTACAACCACTGCTAAATACTTAGCCACAGAAAGGAAGCCTGATTTCTTGCAATACCTGATGAAGACGAAGGAGCAAGAAGTGCCCAGTCAGAAAAGGCGAGCCAGTTCCCGAAGATTTCTGTTATGAGGAAGTACAAGTCAGGAGTAGCTGTATATTGTATACAGGCACAACAGCCCTCATTCTTGGAAGGAGAAACATCACCAAGACTTTATAAAACACTACATCCTCTACAGCAGTAGATAAATGCTCCTTGCCAAGTTTGGACCACGAAGTTGTCCAAGGGGTCTAGGCTGTTGGTCTTTCCCATCGGAGTAGCTCAGTTTTCTGGACACTCTATAGAAAATAATTGTTTAGATGATAAATTACATAACAGTACTACCCTTGATGAAGCTTCCATGAAGACAATCAGACTGAAACAAATCGCCAAAAGCAAGATATCAGATCATCCTGACTGTGAACAGCAGCAGGACTCCTTGTCTGCACTCCTGCCTGCTTTCAGCTGCGAAGGAAACATCTACTCCTGTGTCATTTGACATCTCAGTGATGCTACTACATCCATCTACATGACAAAAATATCTGTTAATGTCAAGATGCAATCTTTGCCTGTGCTCACAAATCACCAAAAATAGAAGATATAAGTGAGCACAGAATTATTTCCTTGCACACTGATCACAAAACAGCATCTTTTTCAGCACCTATTTTCAGCTGTTTGGAGAGCTATTTACTTCTGACAAGGAAGAACAGCAGTACAACTGTAGGACAGCATTCACAGAGAGCTGAGGAAAAGTTTATTAGTTATGAACATTTCCTTTTCTGAATAGTCTCTTTCATAATCACCTTCTAGAGAAAAGCAACTAAGCATCCCAGACAGGAAGAGAACCTTCCTTTTCATTCCACAACACATTCATCACAATGTACAGCACTTTGCCACATGGTCTGGGCATAAGACAACTGAGGGCTCTGGAGTCATTAAACAAGGGCTTCTCTCCTGGGAACTACAGAAGCCTAGGAATATTGCACCTCAGGGCTAAGGAAGCTCATCAGCTGGCAGTCTCTTCTGGCCTCAAACCAGCAAACACACTTGTGTGTGAAACAAGGAAAGAGATTTTATTCCAGACGGCTTGGCAAGAAAGCACTCCGTGAAATCCTGATTTCCTACTCTTTCTCAACCTTCTCAAATTGCATGCATTAAGGAAAACCTTTTCCTTCAGAACAATTACTGATCTTACAGAGTGGGCTATTTTATATGGAGTCAGGAAAAAAGTGAAGGGAAAAAAAAGGGAGAAATTAAAGAATTGAGCAGAAATTTACTCGGCTAGGTAGACACTGCAGAAACATCCTTCTGTGCTCATCAGCAGCTTGCCTCCAATATTCCATCATCTCAAAAATAATCCCAAACCAATCTTTATCACTGCTTTTATTTATTTGTAGTACAACCCTCCAAGTTTTAAAACTGTATTTACTTAGTTTGAAGCTTTTTTCTTTAAATCACGCAGCCCCTTTTTCACTTAAGTTCTCCATACAAGTAGTTGAAACATGAACTCAGGTTTCCTTTGAAGTTGGAGTTTGAACATTGTCAGAAAAGCTTTATATCAAAACAGTATGGACGAATTTCCTTGGGAAATAAAAAGAGAACCTCAAGTGCTTTTTAATTCTGCTTCTTATTAAAGTTTGAATCGCAGAATGGCATGGGTTAGAAGGGCCCTCAGAGATCATCTAGTTCCAACCCTCCTGCCCTAGGCAGGGGCATCTCTCACTGGACCAGGTTGCCCAGGTCCCCATCTAAACCGGCCTTGAACACTTCCAGGGAGGGGAAATCCACAACCTCCCCTGAGTAACCATTCTCATAGGAGGAATTTCTTCCCAAGATCTAACCTAAATCTGCCCTCTTTCACCTTTAAACCATTCCCCCTTGCCCTGTCACCACAGTCCCTCATAAAAAGTCCCTTTCCAGCTTCCCTGTAGGTCCCAAAATGTTCCTATATGTTTGAGATCTAAATAGACTGCTGATAGAGGCAATAGGACGGCATGCAGCTGTCTCCAAACAGAGTCACTGCTCACTTCTACAGGTAATTACTTACCTGTAACTACATCCAACTGTGCAGAACCTAACTAACTTTCGATAATCTATTTAAATGGCAACCTAACTGCTCTGTCAACAGCCCAAGGATCTGAGATGACATGTTAATTCAAAGGCACAGCCAGCATCAAACCCAGTCTAGTTATATCTAACGTAACAGAAGGCTTTACAACGAGCACAAAATAAGGTTCACAGAATCTCTGAAACTAACCTCGCATGGAAGTACCAGGAACACCACGGAAGGGTTTAGCTGAAAACGCATGAAATCCAGAGTCCTGAAATTAGAACAGCAACAGATTACAGCAGTGGACAAGTTCATGTATTATTGCATAGCCTGCTTCAGAAGGAATGACCGGGAAACCTGGACACAAGGACCTGATTTAATATTTAAATCAACAAGTCTAATGATTTCAATGAAACAATAAAGCTAATTTGTTTGCCTTGCCTTGTCCATCTACAAAACCCCCCCATCCTTTCAGAAGGACAACACTTTCATTAACAGCGTCACTGCTTGAGATTATTTTAGCCAGTGACACAGCCTATTAAGACACACCAAAGCCTTTTAGGGAGCATTTTGTAACCATACTCAAGATTAGTAAATGTCATCATCTTCTTCCCATGATGTAAGGGGCTGGATACAACTTTTAATTTGGCAAACAAAACTCCCCACTCAAGCCTGTAAAACAGCTACACTGACCAAAAAGCACCATAATGACACAGCCACTAGGTGAAACAACTGCCAGCTGTAGCCCATATTTGAAACCCTTCTCCAAATACCAGCAAAGAGTGCAGAAGCTTTTTTTTCCCCCCCTAAAGAAAAGTCCTTTAGTACCTGACTCTGACAACTGCGACTGTCAAAGGAGCCGGGGTTACTGCCACTGTATGTTGTCAAAAAATCCATGCTTGGTCTCTCAAAATTAAGATTTTTACTGACAGAAATCCGCTGGCATTTTGGTGAAGGAAGATAACGTTCTGGAATACTTTTCAGTCGCTTTGATGGTGAACAAAGATGGTAATTTTGAAAACTTAGCAGCCTTTTCGTTCTGGGAACTGGAGATAGAGCTCGAACAGGTGAGTTAACAAGAGCATTGACAGTTGCAGACATCTGTATTCCCTCATATTTCTTGAAATAGGAAGCTCTCTGAAACCCAGGAAGCTTTGGAACAGCCTCATTACACAACTGGTCACAGATCTTGTCAAATTCTCTATCACAGTGAGGGCTGAACCTCACAGAACTGCTTAAGTGACTCTTCACTGATCTCCCTCTCTCTTCAAGGTTCTTTGAATTTGAAGAACTTGGCAGAGCCAAAGGCTTTTGGATTTCTTTGGAATGCAGTTTGTAATAAAGGTTTTCAAAAGCATCATCGCATTTCTGGGTCACCTCTGAAAGACTATGCTTCATAGACAATAAGGAAAATGAGTGCTTGTACTGTAATGGAATTAATTTTCCAGAAATTATCTTTTTAGGACTTATGAGCAAAGAATTGGATGGCCTTGCAGGAGAAGAGTTTGTGAAAGGAACCACAGAGTTACTACTGCTGTAGTAACTGCAAGCAGATGAACACAATGCTGGGGCATCACCACGATGAGAGTCCATGGCTTGAGCTTTACTCTCACTCAGCAGATGAAGTGCTGTGGGCTCTGAACTGGCAGCAGATGTTACCAAATGGCATTCTGAGAAGCATCTGTAAGGCAACTTTTCGTTTCCTTTGCCTTTGGATTTATTCAGAGAGACAGCAGTCTGCATCTCGTCTTCAACTAGGAATGTCTCCCCCATTCTAGTCATAACATTAGAGGAAAAGGTCTGTTTGGAGACTTTTTGGCCCTTTCCAGGTATCAAATTATGTTCTAAAGTTGAGTCAGAGTGCTCCATTTGAATGTCACTTTTATTGAGGTAAGAGAAAGGTACGGGGCCAGATAAATCACTAATGGAACAAAGTGCCCTGTTCTCAGTTTCAAAAGTTTTATCCTGGATGTCTTCACTTCTACTACTGCTGCATATGCTGGGTAATGCTCGCTTCAGTTTAGGGTGTCTAAACCCTCTTACTTTGTCTACAATGACCTTGAGCTTTGGTCTCCTAGAACGCCACCGTTTGCTCATCAAGTACCCTAATGTGTATCTGAACTCTTTTATCTGAGACTGCTTTCTCATGAGTCTTTTAAGAGTCTCTACCATTGCTGGATACAAGTCAACGAGAGTGGTATTGCTCCAGGAGCACTCTTCATCTGCAGACTGGTATTCTTCCAGTATGCTCTCACAGCAGGTTTGATTCTGTTCTGGGGAAAGCTGATTCCTGGATGTGATTATTACATCTGGTGGCATGGGAACACCAGGAAAATTGAACTGTAGAGGTGGGAATGAAGAACACTCATCTGACAGCTCTAAAGTCCTCCTGCAAGCTGTGCCTGGTTTGCCTATGAAAAATAAAAAAATATTTACAAAAATCATGAAACAAATCCAGAAGGAAAAAAAGCTCCAAACCTATTAGGACACTTCCAGTAATGTCTTACATGACTCAAAGATAACTGCATGCGGTGCAGATAGCTTTACTGTAACAGGCTACTTTGTCGGGCTGCTCTAACAGGCTAAATGGAGGATTCATATGCAAAACAAGAGGGTTGTTCTACCCGTATTCATTTAAGAGGCTACAGAAGACAGAAGTGAAATGTGTTGAGAAAAACCTCTTCTTTACAATAGCTGACAATACAGGTTAAAGTATTGCCATCAAACAGCAGGCTGCTTTGCTCTTTGGGGTATCTGACCAGGAGGAACAGCCTTATCCTACAGGTTACTTGAAAGCTTTGTACTTTGCTGGTTCCAGTGCAGCTTTTCTCGCTGTAAAGCACGATGAAGATAATGCTTTTTGTAGTTGTTAGGCTTGAAGTATTTACACTAAGGCTCTGTCTTTGGTTTGCATCAAGTGTGCAGAGCTTCTGAAGAAACCCAGTTTCCTAGCAAAGTAGCACTTTGGAGTGTCAGTTACCGTTAATTACCATTAGGCCCAAAGCTGTTCGCTACATTCCTTGAATTCAAAATAAGCAGAATCAGAACAATTATGGTTTCATTTAATTAAGCTTAATGCTGCTGACTTCTGCAATGTGCATTTGTTTCCTGGGGCTATTTAAGAAAGGCTTGGTTTACACATGCAAGTTCATCATCTCCTAGTTTTCAAATGCATTTTTGCCATAAGCAAAATCATGTCTAGTATCAAGCATCCAATCTGCTGAATTTTTCTGTTGGATAAATAGTGCCTCTGTGTTTTCAATGAATTAAAATATTTATTTCTAACACATTTCAATAGAATCACATCTTATAACTGAGATATTTGACCATATCTGACATTTAGTTGTACCAATCAGTCCTTGCACTGATGAGGCTAAATGCAGACCCCTTGATGAACTCTGAGGTGGTATCTGAAAAATAAGCAAAGAAAGAGTAAGAGTCACATAAGTTAACATTCCAAGTTATTTGCATTGTAAAACCTCATTTACAACTCTTCTTACTCTCTCCTCACTATACTAGACCCTGTGCAGGGTTATCATCCAAAGGGGCTTAGTAAATTCCAGACAAGGAAGGAAAAAATCCTGGTCCAAGAACTCAGTAAGAGCTACCAGTTTAACCTTGGAAAGCTTTTCATCATTTCTGCATCTTCTGCACTATGTGTGCTATTTTCATCTCTTTCCCAAATACAAGAATTTATGCAAGGATATATCCATGCCCGGACAACGTGAGCCTATCTGGCAACTCAGTAGGAAAAGGCCATACCATGTAACACAGCTTTTCGTCCGTAATCCCCCTGACCCGCAAGCCCAAAAGAAACCTCCTTTGTTCTCTACAAACTGCAAATCTAGACTTTTCAGAGAACTTGCTGAAGACCAACTTGCAAAGTTCAAAGAACACAGTACAAAAGAACAGAAAAAATAAATACTTGGATATCATCTGCTCTGTTTCTTACAAATCATTGCTGTCAGAGACCTGAGACACCGTGACATTTATGTAGACAGCAAGTAGGAGAGGAACAATAATAGAACAGCAGAGCAGTTGCATTGGAGTTCATTGTGCTGCACACAGTTATTTTATTCTAATAAGCTAATAACTTAGAAGAGGAAAAGTCTATTACCGCAATCCACTTGGGAATGTGTCTATTATTGTCTTGTACTATCACATCCACTTGAACCTTTATGTTATCTTGAATTTTCCTGCCATCTACACACGGATTCTTAGAGAGAGAAAAAAGAATGAATTAAAGCACAAACAAGTTATCAACAGCGACAGACACAAACATATTGTTTAGATTTCTTCTAAACTGCTGTTATGCTGATGAGGATGTCCAAACAGCATAAAATTTATACACTAAACATACATTTCTGTAAAAAACAAAATTCCAAAAAGGAACATGTGTGAAGACCAAAGAGAGAGCCAGATAGATTACCGATGTGGGGAAAAACACTCAGTGTCTCAGAACACCCACTGATGAAAGACCTAGTGTTAGGTGACAAAGCCCTGGTAACTGCAGCTCAAATCCTTACAGAGCAAGGGTGCTCTGTAACACAACTCTGTGTAAAATCTATAAGGATTTGGTGATAAACTGTCAACTCTCTTCATTAATGAGACTCCTGCTTTCTGGAGTGGTTTGTACCAGCATGACAATGCCTAGTGCTGCACTAAAAGTAAAGAAACTCATTCATTTATTCATTTATTTTTTTACACTGTACTTGAGCAAGGAGAACACAGGATCAGGAAGGCTGCATGCACAGCGTATGTGTGGTACTTCACCAGTGGTCCCGACAGCCACAGTGCAATTTGGGAAACAACAGCAGACATCTCTCATCTGCGTTTGTTATGGTAGCTGTTGTTTCAGATTTATTTTTTTAAAGACCCCTGTCAGCTGGTTCTGCTAGGCTCTCAGGTGAGCCATCATGTTTTAATACATGTTTGCACTTTGTGATTCATGTGGTTGTTCTTGTGCCACACCTATAACAGAATTGTCCAGGATTACCTGTTCCAAGCAACGCACTCTCCGGTATACTTGCTTGCTCTGGTATACTAGTAGTACCAAAGCACACAGAATCACTCTGGTTGAAAAAGACCCCAGGGATCATCAAGTCCAATCATCTACCATACCTCACAAATTCACCCCTAAACCATATCCCTCAACGCCTCACACAAACAATCTTTAAACACATCCAGGGAAGGTGACTCATTCATTTGTACTGGTCTTTGGGACACTATTCACTGAACATCAAATTTGTCAGACTTACTAAAACCGTGCATTAAGATACAGACTACACAGTCTTGTACTGACTGCATCAACTCATCAGGCACATAGGAGCTGTTCCAATAATGCAGCAATTTCTATTGAGCACAAAGTTATTCTATTATATTAGAGACCAGAAATTTTTACCTGTAAGTGAATGTCTTCCAATTCTCTCCTTACTGAAACTATATCAACGTCACTTTCTTCATCTACAATTTGAATACAAATACTGAACAAAACGCAACACAAAACCAGAAACACTTTTAAACACACACTAAACAACTTAGGGACTGCACCCACTTCATTTTAGAACAGTTTTCTACATAAAAACTTATCTGTACTACATTCCCATTTCAGTTCCAATGGAAAAGCATTGGAATTAAATTGGTTTATAGGTTCATAAATGATGTGAGGGGACCAAACAAGAATGAGTATAGCATACATATTGGTTTAGAGACAAGTGCATTATTTCAGAGTGCAAAACATTTTCAAAACACTGTGCTACAAGCTTTGCTGTTCACAGAATCATACCAAGTACTGGGTTGGAAGGGACCTCCAAAGGTCATCCAGTCCAGCTTCCCCTCCAACAAGCAGGCCCATCCCTCACCAGACAGGACTGCCCAGACTCCTATTCCAGCCTGACATTGAATGGCTCCAGGGATGGGTCCTCCACTCCCTCTCTGGGCAGCCTGTTCCCCCACCCTCAGATTAAACAACCTTTTCCTGATGTCCAGCCTCAATCTGCGCTCTTCTAGCTCAAAACCATTACTCCTTGTCCTATTTTTCCAAGCCCTTGTGAAAAGCTCTTTCCCATCCTTCTTATAGGCTCCTTTCAGGCATTGGGAGGTCACTATAAGGTCCCCCTGGAGTCTTCTCTTCTCCACACTGAACAACTCCAACCGTCTCTGCTCCAGCCCTCTGATCACCTTCAATATGTCCATCTACTCCAAACTACTGCAGAGGACCATGGCAGGGCAGAATGAAAAACCACAAAGTATCTTCTCCAGGGAACCTTAAAGTCTTAAGTGCCAAAAAGGGAAATTTGGGAATATTTCTCCTCTCTGTCCTGCACTTGAGGAACAAAAGTGAGAACTGCCACCTTTCTCTCTGGCACAGCTGACCTACACCACAGCCAGTTACAGGAGATGTGCTCAGTGCACTATCACTACCTAGAAGCTGTATCTTATTTAAAAGATGAACCTGCTAGTAAGGGGGAAGGCAGGTAGTATAAATGTTAAGTTTTGACTTTGAAGTGACCATCTAATTAGACAAGAATATAATTCAGACTGATCTTTGCCCTTTCTGTCTAAATAAACTCATTTTCCTGAGACACCATCCTAAGAAGTTGTTCAGCTATCACTACACCTTGCCATGCTACTTCCTGTGAAACTAAAGAAAGCAGACCTGATCATTTTCCCCATGCAGAGCAGACCAATACTTGCAGGTACACTGGGAAGTAAGAAGCATTCTGTATGAGTACTGAAGATGAAATAAACCCACTGAAGCAGAAATTTTAGCTAAAGCAGCTAAATATACTTTTTTTTTGCTTAAAATTTAACATGCTTTATTGCTAAACCTCTACAGTTAACAAACAACCCATCAAAACAAATTTAATTTTAAAAAAACCCACCAAAAAAACCCCAAACATCTATTTACATTCCACTTTCCAGTAAGGAATCTCATCCAGGATCTTGCAGAACCTAATTTCTAGTTCTCACTCTAACTGGAGGTAGGTGAGACTTACCAAGACAGCTATAAATCCTCTCCTAGACCCTTCTTAGAAGTTTCACAAGAGATACCTCCAAAATTTTTGTCCTCTATCTTATTGCACAGGTTGAGAAAAAAGAAAGTCATGTTTTTGAAATCTGCAGACAGTATTTTACCGTTCAAGTAGATATTTGTCATTATCCTCTCAAAAGACAGGAGGACAGGCTGTTTGCTGTTTTCCTCTCAGCAAGAGAAGTAATCATCTGCCTTGGAGACAGCTATGCTAATGAAGCGCCTAATTTATACCAGAGTATTTAAACATCAGCTAAGCAGATCTTGCTGCAACTGCTCTTTTAATCATTTCATGCTGATTACCACCTAGCCATAGTCTAATTTATGCAAAATACTGAGATTTTTATATCCATAAGGATCAAAATGTCTTGATTAATACAAATCTTAATATTTTTAAAGCAGTCACTCTGAGTTGGTTACCACTGACAGGTAAAGCCAAATAATTGCTTGGGAACAAAAGGTCAAAACCAGCCTAAACGTCTCAGCCAGGCCACGTGAGTAATGCCGATACCGCCACAAAACCGTTCCTGGAGAGTTACTGCCACAGCAGAACGGAACGCTCATGTTTACCAAGCCACTAGCAATTAGCGTATATCTTGTAATTGTTAAATTAACAACACTTACCACAGAATCATTGAGGTTGGAAAAGCCCTCTGAGCTCATCCAGCCCAGCCCAGGACCTAACATCACCCCATCTGCCACACCAGGGCACTAAGGGCCACAGCCAGGCTGTCCTTCAACTCCTCCAGGGATGGAGACTCCACCACTGCCCTGAGCAATCCATTCCAGTCTGATCACCCTCTGCATGAGGAAGGGCTTTCTAAGAGCCAACATAACCCTCCCCTGGCAGCTTCAGGCCCTGCCTTCTCATTATGGCACTGGTTGCATGGGAGAAGAGCCCAACCACCATCTGACTACAACCTCCCTTCAGGGAGCTGTAGAGAGGGAGAAGGTCCCCAAGCCTCCTCTTCTGCAGGCTAAACACTCCCAGCTCCCTCAGCCTCTCCTCATCAGACTTCCCCTCCAGTCCCTTCCCCTGTCTCGTTGCTCCTCTGGACCCATTCCAGCCTGTCAATCTCTTTCCTGAAGTGAGTGGCCCAGCACTGCCCCCAGCACTCGAGGGGAGGTCTCCTCAGTGCCCAGTACAGGGGGAGGTTGACGTCCCTAGTCCCGCTGGCCACACTATTGCTGATACAAGCCAGGATGCCATTTGCCTTCTGGGCACCTGAGCCATTGGCACTTTTGTGCCATTTATCCCCAAATTTGATGTCACTGTACCTTTATTAAGAAAATGTGACTTTTGTATTTCACATTGACTTCCCAGTCTACCAGAGATTCAGGAATGGGATTGTAAAGAATGGCGATAGTGATTTCATAGCATTACCAGGACGTCAATCTCTTTTTATTCCTATTCTCTAGTTTCTGAAAGCATACAGAACACACATTAAAATTATCTTTACTTGATTAGAATATAATGAAAAAGGTATGTGTCATCCTTTAAAAATTTACTTAAAAAAAGATGGCAAAGAAGTTCATTAAAACACCTACCTATGTCAGATGTACCCATGCAAGAGTTGTCAGGAGAGACCTTAAAATATATGAAAGGAATTTTAAGACCTGGTAGCATAAGCTACATTGACTAGTCTGTAGAATCTATGTGAAGGGAAAGAGAAAGCAATTGTTTAATAAGACATTGAAAGTTTTAACAACTGCAGTGAAAGAACTTCAAGCTGTTTATTTTTTTCAGAAGGACTTATTTAAGGGGGAAAAGTGATTTGATTTGGCAGTTTGGTCTAGTTTTACAGCTATGGTGCAGGACCACCTGCTCACCATTAGTTGCTTAGCTTTTGCCTACATAAATATGTTTTCTCAGAGAGCCTTCATGAAAGCAGATGTAATGTGGTGCCCATACCTGATGTACTCTTGAATATCCATCTTCAGAATCACAGGTCTGTTGCTTTGACACTTCTTAACATGCATGGGAAGAAAAAACAATTATTTTTCAATTGGATGGGTCACAGATCAGCGTTGTGCCTGAACTCATCAGTTCTGCATTAGTGTATACACTCTTGACTTTGGAAATTATCTAACACAAACATTTCACAAATGGAAAACATCCAGAGGAGTGACATGAAGCCCAGACAAGTGACTAAACAACATGCTAGACAAATCAAACTGGCTAATTTTGATCAGAGACATACATCTACGGTATCAGTAGGATGAGGGGGAATGGGTGTAAGCTGGAACATAGGAGGTTCCACATAAATGAGAAGAAACTTCTTCACAGTAAGGGTGACAGCACTGGAACAGGCTGCCCAGGGGAATTATGGAGTCTCCTTCACTGGAGACATTTAAGACCCATCTGGATGTGTTTCTGTCTCTTGGTCTAGGTGATCCTGCTGTGGCAGTGGACTAGATGATCTTTCGAGGTCCCTTCCAATCCCTAATGATTCTATGATCAGGTTTTCTTCTTAACCCATGAAGCACCACAGGAAATAAAATCTGCCCCTTTATCAGGTAGTATCAGTTCATCTACAAGAAGTACCACTTTCTGTAAAACAGGAAGACAACTGCAAACTTGTCTAAATATTTTGTTCTCTTCCCAGCTCCTTCCACCCAAGCCCTATTACCAGAGGCTCAAATGGTTTCTAGAACTGCTCCAGCTCATCCAGCTACTATCAAACACAAAACGAAGTCCTCCACCACAAGTTTTATCACTCGAGAACAGTTCAGAAAACCTGTTGTGTGTGCCTAACATACTAGGCACCCATGCATATCTTCTAGCACAGTTTGTGCTATTTTCACAACAGAGTGATACTCTTGGCTCAACTAGCCTTCAGAGCTGCCGCCTCCTACATTCAATTATTTCTATGTAAGTGTGTCACTACCAACCTCTCAAGTAAAATTACAGAAAGTTTAAGTGTTAGCCCTGATTTATCAGGCAGTCTTTCACAGTGGTCATTCTTAGTTTGTATTGTCTACAAGTTAACTAAGGGCATCCCCTCTTCTACTACTTACTTAAAGAAAGGATAAGCTGGTAATTTACTCAGCACAAGTCCTTGAAAAACCCCCTTATTTCCCTCCATTTTGGGCACAGGCTGTTGACAAATATTTTAAGCAGTTTTCCAAGCAGTAGAAAACTGGGCTATAAAACCACTCTCACATAGAAAGTTAGTGAAGCTTATTATAGAACTAGAAGGCTCTGGCTTCAGCCTGTAACCACCTCAGGAAACATGTTCTTCAAAACTTGCTGCAATGCTTGCTAGTCTGTATTGGCAACGCATTTTTGTTTTTAGGAGCTGCATAAAGCATTTTCCAAGCAGTTCTGGTTGAGGAACACAAAAGATCAGAATAACACAGTAACATCTCACTGAAATCATTGAGCAAGGGAATGATTTTTTTAAAAAAAAAAATATTATCAAGGAAAGAAACAATGCGAAGTGGCTGATGTATAACAGAGAGAGTGCTGCTGTTGGAGGCTTCAAATTTAACTTCATTGGTCCTCTCACACTCCTAACTGCCACACATAAAATCCAAACCACTCAACAGGATTGTAATTTTACCCACTAAAACTTTAAAGAGGAATTGGACAGTCCAATGAAATAGTAAAAACAGATTCTAGCATAACTCAGAACTGTAAGATGAAAAATATTAAGAAAAGCTGTAGGGAAGGGGCTCACTAGTAAGTGTTTGAGTCTCAGAGATAATTTAAATGTTCCCACCTCAGAGCAGGGAACTTCATGCATAGTAACTGAACTCACATATCAGGCCCACTTCAGAGTATAAAAGACAAGGTAAAATTTGCAGACTAGCTTTAATAACCTATAGCTAGAAGGAGGTTTTATTTATTGCTGTTTGGCTGGGATTTCAAGAATCACACTAATCACAGCCAGCCTGTTCAAATCCTCCATGTACTACTGCATTTCAACTAAAAGTCAGTGCAATGTGTGACCTTCTTCAATTGAATAAAACACATGAGATGCTATCTTCTGTAGTGCTTACACACAGAGAGAGAAATCTGTAAAAGGTTTGTCCTTAAAGCTGTTAACACAAGTGATATTCCCCCTTCAATATTTAGTTGAATTTCTTCTCCACAACTTCAAACTCGACTACATAATAGCCTTGCTCTGTTCTAGCAGAGGTGAGCAAACACAGGTTAGTTTCTGCTTGTTCTGATCTGTAACACAGTACACTGAACTTTAAACTCATTAGATCCAGCCTTTGTTGCAGCAAAGGAACTCCAGGGAAATTCCTTCAGTAAGAACTGCTAAGGCATTCTGACCTTGGGTCAGAACATAAAGATTAACAAAAAATTACTTCTAAAAGACTTCAAATACTGTAGCTTTAAACTATGGAACTGGCTAGGTGGTCCTTTCTCTCCAAGTTTTACTACAGTGTGTAGCCAGCCATTTTCTGTACTAGTCAGGCACACCTCCATACCTCTTCTAACAATTAGAGGCAGTCTGAACCTTTTGTATTAGACCCTTATTTACCAGCTGATTCAAGTCTGTATCTAAACTCTGTGTGGACTTTGGTAGGACTCCAGAGGGAGAGTGACACTGTAAGTTGTGTTTTGTTCAATACAAAACTCATCCAGATGAATGATATAAAATAAGCAATAGCAAACAACGTCACCTTAAGAAAATAAAGCCCTGCATGCTTTTCCTGTGCTATACGTCATACATTCCCCCTGTAGTTTTTTCCAGCAAAAAGATGTATTTTATTGAAACATGTGGCTCCTTTTCAGAACAGTGACAAAATCTTCAGATGTCACACGTTCCCCTGACTAGTACCAGAACAGCAAATGTGTGCAGCCTTGATTCGACCTCAAACATAATACCTGACCTCTGATATAAGTATACCTGGCTTTTCCTGCAGGCAGCCTAGTTCATTCAGTATGCAGAATAATCCACTCCATTTTTGCTAGCTCACAAACTGACTTGTTAGCCTGCCTACTTATACAGCTATTTCCAAAAAGCTATCCACTTCCAAATGACTCTACCTGAGCACCCACCTAATTCAGTGTTCAAGTTCTCTTCAAACCTGTTAAATTTTGTTTCAATTTAGTTTGAATCAGGTAGAAAGAAAAAACAGAACAAAAAGCTGTCTGTTTAACTGATGAGGGGAGATTGCTCTAACTTGTGATGACAAAGCTCACTTACAATGCATTTTTCCTGTCTTAAACCTTTTAAGCTACGTTTTGGACTCTTCATGAACTCCACATGGTTGTGATTTTGAGTGGCTCCCTTCACAAGAAACAGCAAGTATCCTAAAGAGTTCCACAGAAAACCAGAAAGCCTTCTGTTACGTCAAGATTCTTTGATTATTTACAGCATTTATTTGTTTGACGCATTTTACCTGCATTCCTTTGCCATCCTTTATCACACTGCAATTAGAAATAGAAATGTAAGTCAGAAGAATCCTAGAATAGTAAAGTTAATCTAGCCCATCCCATCTTTATTTCAGTATTGTTCACAGCTGGGCACTAAATAATCGGTTTCCTTCAGGTTGCTCTTGGCCTGGACAGAAAATTCACAAATCCTTAATAAAGCTCATCTGATGATTCACTTGTTGATGTAGAGTTGCTGTTAAAACCACTGCAAAAATATAAGCTGTAGCTACCTTGATCTACGTGAGTGGCTAACAGTTCATTTTACAGTCCTTAATGGATTTATCTGCAAAGTTATGCACAGTGCTCAGATGATTATGCGCTTGGTTTTCCCCATAAATACAACCTTTTTATCTGCCTCCATTAAACCCACTCTTGTTCCCCAAGAGTGCATTTCACTTCTCATCTCTCAACTCTGTGGGGTTCAGAACAGCTTCTAAAGAGAAACCCTGTAAACCGTTTGGAATTGAAAAGCTAGTTCAGTGCTAGTTAATGGCAATGCCAATATTCTGATGAAATACCAAAGGATGTGTTCCCATCAGACAGCAGATAAAACAAAATAGGATTTTTCAAGTTTTCCAGTGGTCATCTACTTTTAGTCTCTCTCATCTAACAGGCTTAACCAATCTATCCTAAACCCCTACTTGAAAATGGATATTGACTTCATTAATTAGTACCTCTTGGAAACATATGGAACAGCAAGATTAGAGTGTGTTCCCACAGATACCAAACCAAAATGGCTACACTTTGACTGCAGCAGGACTATATTATTAGATACCTTAAGTACTTCCTTCTTCCATTCTTTCAGTTTCTTGGCTGACACATTCTCCCATTGTTTTGTTCCTAGAAACAGCAGGAGATAGCAGTGTAAATACAGCTTTTCTTGAAACATCATGTCTGTCAAATATCACCCTAACAAAAACACATTTAAGAAGAACATAATGCAGACTGGGTAATACACTGTTACTGTGAACAGCTTCCAATGCTGAAATGATGCTGAAACAATGTTGTTGTTTCAAGTTAATCAAGAAGTCAGGGCACAAATCAAAACCAAGCTAGCGTATGTTGAGTCTAGCAGCACTGAGCTCAAAGAACATGACACCTCTAGATGCTATGAAGTGAGGGGGTAAAAAAGCTGATTATTTTACATCGTAAATTGTCTTTAATGCATGCAGCCTGCACAGTAACTACGTGAGGGTAGGTAACACCATAATTCAGGCTTTAAAGGACTGAGATCCACAATCATTCACCACTCAGCTTTGTGTCATCAGCAAACTAACCCCTCATCCAAGACATTAATGAATAGAGTGTGGACTAGATGATTGAGTAGTGAGGCGGATCGTGAACTGGCTGCAGGATAGAAGCCAGAGAGTAGTGGTAAATTGGACAGAGTCTAGTTGGAGGCCTGTATCTAGTGGAGCGCAAGGGTCAGTACTGGGACCAGTCCTATTCAGTCTAGGTTGGGGACTGACCTTTTGGAGAGCAGTGTTGGAGAAAGGGATCTGGGGATCCTAGTGGACAGCAGGATGACTATGAGCCAGCAACATGCTCTTATGGCCAAGAGGGCCAATGGCATCCTGGGGTGGATCAGAAGGGGGGTGGTTAGCAGATTGAGAGAGGTTCTCCTCCCTGTGTACTCTGCACTAGTGAGACCACATCTGGAGTATTGAGTCCAGTTCTTGGCCCCTCAGTTCAAGAAGGACACAGAGCTGCTGGAGGGTGTCCAGCGTAGAGCAATGAAGAAGATGAAGGAAGTGGGACACCTGCCTTATGAGGAAAGGCTGAGGGAGCTGAGTGTCTTGAGCTTGGAGAAGAGGAGACTGAGGGGTGACCTTATTAATGTGTATAAATATGTGAGGGGTGGGTGTCAGGAGGATGGAGCCCGGCTCTTCTCAATGTCATCTAGTGATAGGACAAAGGGCAATGGGTGCAAGCTGGAACATAGGAGGTTCCACATAAATATGAGAAGGAACTTCTTCCCAGTAAGGGTGATGGAGCTCTGGAATGGGCTGCCGAGGGGGGTTGTAGAGTCTCCTTCTCTGGAGAAGTTTAAAACCCACCTGGATATGTTCCTGTGTAACTTGGTCTAGGTGATCCTGCTCTGGCGTGGGGATTGGACTAGATGATCTTTCGAGGTCCCTTCCAATCTCTAAGGATTCTATGATCATTCTAGGTTGAATCCAAGTTGCTAAACCAAAAGCACAGCCAAGCCTTTGCAAATCCCAGACTCTGTATTACAGAGGTGCACACATTTCTGCTCTCTCCTTCTCTCAATGGACAAGTATACAATACTGTAAAATGCAAGCTTCCAGTCAGAGAAATCCTATAAGAAGTGGATCGTATTTGATGCAGTGACTACACACTTGGCACTGTGGCAGTACATCACATGTATGACAAGTACATTCTACTTTACAAGACCCGGTGTGGCAAATCATAATTCTCACATGAGTGGTAACAACTTCATCTCCCAGTAAAGTCACAAAGATGTTATAAGGCCCACTAAACACCCAAGCAATGTAATGCTTGTGTTGTGGTTTGAGCCCACCCACCTGCCAACAGACTACCACCCAGCCAACAGCTGAAGATACAACAAAGGCTCATGGGCTGAGACTGAGCACAGGGAGGGTTTCCTCAAGAATTATGGTCACAGGTAAGAGACACTCATTTGGAGAAGCAAGAGCAATGGAATTTGAAAAAGACCTCCACCAATATAGCAATTGAATCAGAGTAGGATGGTGATAAATACAACCAAAAATAAAAAACTACAAATTCCCTACGCTCTCAGGCCCAGCTCTGCTACCTCCTCTCCACAGATTACACAGAGGGGCAGAGGATGCAGTAAGTCTCAGTCCTCATTGCTCCTGCAGCTCTTTCATCCTCAAGGGAATAACTCATCATCATGGGCCAAAGAGGAGCGGCTGCTCTGTCTTGTTTCCACTACTCCATCCTCACTGATCTGGATGCCCACAGGATTGCCTCTCCCTCCTGTTCCACTCTTCTTCAGAGCCAAAGAAGAGCTTCCAAAACAAAAGTAAGTTGCCCAAAAGGTTTCCCTTTAATATGTTCATTGTAGGTGCTGACTGGCTTGGCCTTGGCCAGAGACAGGTCTGACTTGGGGGAGCTTCTCAAGCAGGACTATAGCAGTAGTCTCTTACCGCTTGCTGCCACCCCTTCCACCCAGGAACAAACCCAACACACACTTTGCTAATAATATTCTGTTGTCTTAAGACAGCAGATACAATAGACTAAACTGGCACAAACTCTTCAAGTATTATATGCAAATGCCATAACAATGTGAGCAAAATTAAATCTGTTGCCAACAGCTGCACACATTATCAAGTCTAAATGCACAAAGCTTTAAGCTTAAAGTTCTTACCATCAGATGTATTGTACGTGAGAGTTTCCATAGAAATAAGTAAATCATCTTCAAAAGGATGGTTATACTATTAAAAAAACCATTAAAAGATTAGAAGAAATTATTAAAACAATGTTTATAACACAAATTTTGTGTTGTTTTTTTACAATTTCATTTTGACTAAAATGTGAAATTATCTGTATGTTACTTTATTGGCTGAAGTTAAAAGCCAGCCACTGACAAAAGAAGACTTCAGAGAGTTTTACAAATGATTTAGAACTAATTTAATACAATGATTAATTGTAGTAATTATTATATAATTCTGTAATATAATTTAAGTAATTTCTTCTGTAATTCCTCTGCTATAACTGGAAGTAGCCCTTGCACCTCAGGATGTATGAAAGCATCCAATCTAATGCTAGAAGAGCAACACATTCTGGAAC
>JAOXOE010026804.1:770-20377 GCA_028565055.1 Phoeniculus purpureus
ATCATCAAGTCTAGCCATCATCCCAACATCTCCTTAACCCCTAGGACCATAGCCTCAAGGGTTCTAGCTAATTGGGTTTTAAACACCTCCAGGGATGGGGACTCCACTACTGCTTTGAGCAGCCCGTTCCAGTGCCCAACCACTCTTTCAGGAAAGAACTTCTCCTTAATATCCAATCTAAACCTCCCTTGATGCAACTTGAGGTCATTTCCCCTCATCCTATCATTAGTAATTTGGGATAAGAGACCTGCTGCTACAACCTTTTTTGAGGTAGTTGTAGAGAGCAATAAGGTCTTCTTTCAGCCTCCTTTTCTCTGGACTAAATAACCCCAGTTTCCTCAGCTGCTCTTAACAGGCTCTGTTCTCCAGACCTCTGGAATGAACAGTCTCTACATTTTTAAGGTACAAAGACCTAATAGCTCCACCTGCTCCCTCACTGAGAATGAACAACTTTCTCAAATGATCAAACTTTCAGGGTTTCATTAGATTCCAAAGCTGAAAATATTCCTCCCGTGACATAGCTGCTATTCTAAGATGGTTACTTAATGATCCTAATGTGAGCTGTTGTCCTTTTTACTTCCTTCTGGCTCCTCTGTAGCGTTAACTTCTAACAGAAAGGCAACTGCAACACCTTCATCTCCACATCTGCACAAAACAAGAGTAAATACCTGAAAACACAACAGCCTAGAGCCCTGAGCCTGGTGGTTTAATCCTGCTGAGCACAGAGCAGAGAGATCACAGACACAAAAAAGAATTACCCCCCGCCAAGCTTTTTGATAGTCTGAGCAGATAGTCCAAGAGTAATTCAAATACACCAAGAATTCAGCATTACTCATGTTTTACTATTTTCAGCCAGGTCATTTTTCTAATCTAATCAGCTAAACTGCGTTTCTTGAACTTGGTTTCAGAACAAGAAACATATCATTCTCAATATCCATTGCACAAGACAAGTCACGCGTTGGCTCAGAACATCTGTGGATAATACAGGATTAATTGCTGCCAGGCTAAACTCAGAGCCGTCCTGTGCCTATGGAAAAGAGCCTCTTCGCATGGTTGGACCCCCTGACCTTAAAGGTCTTCTGCAACGGTAACAATTCTATGTTTCTAATATTGCAAATAAACTCTTAATTCTGACCTTTAAAAATTCCAACATGCCAGGCTTCTAGTCCTCTTACGGTGACTTTCATGCAAATTTGGGCTGGCAAAACACGTTCCATTGACAGTGATGTCAGCATTTTACAGAAGACCTGCAGGGGACACAGGCAGGGCAACCACGGCTGAACCAGCGTGAAGACTGCCTCATTTTTTTCAGGTAAGCTTATTTCTGTAACCAAAGATGAGTTTTCTCTGATGCCACATACCATTTTCCCTAGACAGGGACTTGGAAGGTATTAGCCACTCAGTAAAAAGCCCAGCAGATCTTAACACGTAAACAGATGTAGAAGGATGAAGTTCCAACATACTAGCATTTATTTTAAAGTGAAAGAGTGGGTCCATAAAGAAAAATCCATATCATTAGCAAACCATCCCAAATTTGCAATTCAAATGGTATATACCTTTGGAATTGATGTAAACAGATTGTCACAAATCAAATCAAGCTAAGCACAGTGTTATTAATAACAGCAGCATATTATCTTGAGATGTTTAAAATTCACTAGCCTGCTTCACGTGCCTTGACTTGAAAGTCAATGCAATAGGATTGTCTCCCCATACACTCCACTGGAGAAAAGTCTTCTCATTCTAAAGAAAGTCTGCCCTTAGGAACTGGTAGGAACATCTCAGCAGATACACTAACAGCAATACTGGCTTCTTAAAGCACCAGCTTCAGTTCATTGAGGGGTTTTATCACCGATTTTTGTCCTTTTAAAAACTTTTTTTTTTGTTTTGCTGACCTTCACAGGATAAATGTCATCGTCGGAGAAAAGAATTGAACCCTGCAACCTATGCACAGACCAGAGAAAATCTTTCACTGATTCCAACATGATGTATCACACTTTAATCAAAAACTAACTGAATTCTTTTAACAGACAAGTTTCTTTCCCTCAATCTGATTTACATGGTATAGAAGCCACAAGTTTATACTACAGAAATACTCTGAAATTGATGTTGGCTGACAGTCACTGTGGAAATAACCGATTAGCGTGGTGAGTAGTAACCTTTGGGGAACAGATAACCACACACAACACACTGAGGCAGCAACTGTTGACTCCATCTTCTCCAGATGTTTCTACTCAGGCTTTAGAAATATTCCAAAGAACCACTGGAAATTAAGGCTAGAAGCTTATTTATCAGCTTCATTGGCTCTGTTCTGAGCTTAACTGGAGCTCTGTGAATGATGTCAGTCCTTCCTGGAGAAGGCTGAGAGGTTGTACAGGGTGTTCATTTGGAGCAGCTGCTTTTTCAATCAAGAGATCCTTAATTAAGCAGACAGGAGGAATACATAATGTACAGAAACAGGCTAGATAAGGAGCTTAAGCCAGGCAATTTAAAAGAAAAAAAGTGAGCTTGCAAGAAAAATATACCCACCTACCTCCTTTGTATTAGGCTGGGCTGCTGAAGGAAACCCATGAGTGTTCTGAAGCCAGTCGAGAAATAAGGACAGGCACACATGGGGAAAGCAGTCCACAGTCCACTGTGACCAGGGATGAAGTTTCAGGGCAACGATTAGAATTCACTTCCAAAAACATATATAGTTCCTTAGAGCAAATGAAGCACGAAGGAAACCCAATTACAGTGAGTACAGAAATGATCTGAACGTACAATGCAAAAATGTCAGTGGTCTTGCTGGGCAATCGTGTCATGCTCTGTGGCTCCTACCAGATTATAGGACTGTTTAAATCTATTATCACTTTTTAAACACCCTTTTCCTAAGCTCAATTTTATTGGTATCCAAGGAGAGCTCTCCTCATTTTTAATGAACTCAGCAGTTTTGCTATTGCTATTACTTTCTGAAATGTCTGCAGACTCTCCGAGCCCAGGCAAGCAAGAAATCAAATGATCACAGGAGGTGTAGCAGGCTCTCATCTGCCTCTGGGCATTCACATGGCTTGAAAAGTCTCTCTGAGACTGCACTGGTGCAGAGCGAAATGTCGCATTCTCATCACAAACCCACCTAACGTGGTGGCACACAGTTCCTCCTCTGTCATGGTAACTTAGGCAAGCTCTTGAGGACACCAGCATAGGCTGTGACATGTGGACTGGAAACACAGTAGGGAGACTATGGTTTGTTCCCATGTACACTGATGGGATGTTCACCTTCACTCAGATTCTACTACCTCAAAGCTAAAAACCAACTCTAACTAGACTGTAACCCATATTACAGCTACTCCACAAAGAGAAATGAAGGAGCAATTTCCACAGCATTAGCTTCCCATGTAGGGAAAGTTAGCTGTCATTAAATAATCTTTAAAAATGGTGGTGCCCTAAATAAATTAAGTAGAAAAATGTTACAAACTACACCACACCATTCTTGTCATAACCCTTTCCATATCTTCAATGTGAAAGAGCATCTTAGACTAATCCTAGTCTTTACAGAGAAGCTGAAAGTCTGTTTGTGGCTTTTCATAAAATTCAAAGATTTAAACCACATTACATCACATTTTTCTATACCAATTAAGATCTGAATTGTCTCAAAAAAAACCACCAAACAAAGCCAGATACATCACTTGTTTTGATACCTGCTTCAAAAGTTCCTAACAGCCATATAACCCTTTTAAAAGGTAGGACTTAGTCTGTATTGTTTGTCTCAACCATCCAAAAAGGACTCCAAATCCAGCAATGATTCTTTAGAATTGCAGACACCTGTTAGTGTATTGGATTTCCCAATATGAATTTTTTCCTCTAAAACTTTTAAAAGGAATTAAAAAATTAAGGAGTTTTTTCCCCCCACTCTAAAATCAGGCACAGGAGACACTCCCATTAAATGGATAATTACAAGTTGCAATAATCCCATTACTGCAGAATAAACTGAATAGCACAAATCTCCTGATGGATTCAGAGAATTTGACATGATACTGCTAACAAAGCAAAGGACTTAAAAAAAAAAAATATTAAGAAACCCAACAGTCCTTTTGATGACAAGAATGTGAGTTTTACTGAATCTGTCAGCACTCTATTCCAAATAACTGTTTTCAAAGGTATTAAGTTCTATTGCGTGATGCCTGGCATCATCCCACTAGTTACAAAGCCCAGAGCAGGCATTTACATCTTCCACAATAGCATCTCCAAGACAGGAGCTTATCAGTAGCACAGAAAAGGAAAAATCCCATGGGTTGGGATTACACTACTGATCATAAAATTCCTGAGAGAAAGATGTCATCAACCTGCATACTTTATGAACCCAGCCAAATAAAAACACCTTCTGATGCTAATAATAGCTGTCAGCGCAACAATCCTCAATGTGAAATGAAAAGCTGGCTTGGTAGATACAACCCCTCAAAAGAAAAGTCAGCCACTGTTATTTTACTTTGAGAGGGGTTTATTTTTATCTTCCTATTGTCATCAACACACCAGCTGCTACGTAACCCTTAGAGGAAGATTAGAGATGAATAACCCTCTTTTCAAAATATTCGAGTACTTCCTTACTCTGTAAGACATAGACAACAATGAAAGGTTTATTTCCAGACATCTCAAACAAGAAACGATGAGGAGAAGTTCATCAGGATCCTCCCATGCTCTTTTGTTAGAAATCTCAGCTCCACACTGGCTGTTGTGGAACTGTCACTGCAGGAGAATGTGAGAACACCAAAAAGAATGGAAAGACATCGTGGTTAAACTGAGAGTCTCATCATTTGAGGTCTGCTCAGGTACTCGCTACTCCATTTGATTCTGCATTTAGAAAAGCACACCATGCTACCGCTCAAAACAAAGCCTGGTGTGAAAATAAGATCAGCCTGCACTGGAAACAAATTTTCCACACAGCAAAGTTTTCCCTGTATTGTAGTCGCAAGGAAGATTTAGGTGAGATCTGAGGAAGAAATTCCTCCCTGTGAGAGTGCTGAAGCCCTGGAACAGGTTACCCAGAGAGGCTGTGGCTGGAAGTGATCAAGGACAGGTTGGATGGGGCTCTAGGTAGCCAGGTCTGGTATGAGATGTCGTGGCCCATGGCACAGGGTTGGGACTGGATGATCTCTGAGATCCCCTCCACCTAAACCATTCTGTGATTCACTGTACATAATCAATCAGCAAGCTTACCAAGGAGAAGACGTCACATTAGATTAAGATACTTTGGCTTTAGAAACATCTGGTTTGATCCCATTTTCTTTTCTCTGTATTGTTATCATTTAAAAAATTATACAACAAAACTTCTCCCCCTCCTCTAAATTCTGTCTTCAAGGCAAACTTACAAAGCCTGTTGCTCTCTAGGTTAACATTTTTTTCTCTCTCTCCTCTGCCCTTCCACCATATGAACATCTAAAGTTGAAGTCTCACATATACTCAGTCAGTCATGCAGAAACACTGCTAAGATGGTACAATCATCAGAACTGTGCTTCTGCAGCATCACAAGCCAGTTCCTTGCGCTCTCCAACTGAGAGGTGAGCAGGTCCCTCCTGTCTGGCCATACCTCACTCTTCAAAACTGTATTTCAGCTTCACTTGTGCTGCTTCCCCTTGCCTCAGCCTCCCTTTGATTAGCCATTCCAATTGTGCTAGAGCAGTCAATATTCATAAATCTTAGCCAAATCCTAACACAAACAAAATCACTGAGCTTTGCTAGCCAAGCCAGATTATCTTGGTTTCTTTTTCACACCTCTCTCTGTGTTTATTTGGTCAGAAAGCCTTTTGCTTATAAGAATCAACTCAGCTTGAATATTCTGATTCTCAGCTCACTCAATCTTCTCCTTGGCTTGTTCCTAATGTTCTTTCAGGTGGTCATTCATCCATGTTCATTGAGGGTTCATGGTGGTGTTTTAAAGCACCATCATGCTTCCACCGGTGCTCAAATCTTGATACAGGAAAATAAGCCTTGAAAATATGAACAGCCAGGAGAGGATGAGACCACATCTTGCTTTAAAGTAAGAGAATGTGAAGATCAGCGAAGTCTTCAGGAGGAGATGGGTGATTGTAACATATTGTGTAAGCTCTGGGCTCAGAGCCAATCACCAGTTCAAGTTGTGCCCTGGGCTTCAGCTGGCCATGCCAGAAATAGCTGTGCTATTCTAGGGAAGGTGCAGCTGGCTCTTCTCTGTCACTCTGTCTACGAGCAGACCACATCAAGGGACTAACGGGATTGGGGCAGCAGGCTGGGCACTGATGCTCCCCATCTCTGCCCTTTAACTGGGCACCTCAGGCTTCAGCTTCCTCCCAGCAATCTTTAGGCAGCAACGCCTCCAGCGTTGCTTCACACAGCGGTTTTGCACTGAATCCAAACACAGTCAAAGGCAGCTTTGCATTTCTTCCTTTGATACTTTGATACTGAGAGACTGAAATTCTCTGCTCAGTATTTGCTCTTGAAAAAAATTCAAGGAGTTGCCTCCTGCTACGCTGGTTCAGCAGCAAAACACTCAAAAACCACTTTTGAGCTTCCCGTTAGTGCTATTTATTAAGGTAGATTTTAAAAGAACATTTTACAGTGAACAAACTAGCACTTCTCCTACTCTTTAATGAAAAAAAGATCAGATGTTTTTCAGGGTGTTCACTGAAAGCACCAAGTGAAATATCAGGTGTTTCTCAAAACAGGAGGATGAAAATCAAAAAAACACCCACTCCCCGATAATTTGCTTCTAAACAAACCTGTATCAGCTTTTCTACCACCCTGAGGTATGAAATTCCACTTGTTAATTAGAAGAGCATTAAGACAGTCCTGCGTAAGTGCACAGTCTGCATTTAAAGCTACAGGTGAGAGACCGTATTTCACTGATTGAGTTAGTTGAAGCAAACACACACTTCCTAAAAACCAATAGAAAGCTTCATGTCCAACCAAACAGCTCCTGACTCCTACTTTACCTTGTGCAGCCAGGAGAGAGATTTGGGACAAAGTAACAGCCATTTATCCTTTCAAAAAGCAAAGCTCTTCCGTTTCAGTTCCGTGCACAGCAACTTCACTTACAAGCACAACACTTGCCTTGAGCTCAGATAAATCAGTGCATCGGCAGCCCAGGAGATCAACACTGACAGTTATCAGGCGTCTACATGACAATCATCTCTCAGAGAGGTGCTCAATTTAGCCCCTACGTTTCCATCCCTCCTCTTATTTTCCTGCATGCAGACTCTGAACGTTATCATTTCTTTACTACTGCTCCCTCTTAGCAAGACAAGAACAGTCTCCAAGCTGAAGCTAAATAATTTGTGGGAGGCATCAGAACATAAAAATACCATTTGCCAAATACGAGGAGCATTATTACTGCTACAAAATGGAATGCTGTCACAGGAGAGCTCTAATAGAGCAGATCTGATGCAGCAGGCAGTCTACAACCACGACATCACAGCAAGCATTTCACAGGTCTCTCTAGAGCAACACACCTTGGTAAAACTAAGTTTTAGAGAACAAAGCAACTTCATTATCACTGTTGAACTAGGAGCACCTCCTAGACCAGACTTCAGTTTTTGAGCAGCTTTTACTCTCAAAAGATCACCCACATGGTTCACCTTGATGATCTTTTTCCAATCCTAATTATTCTGTAAAATTATTCTATAAAAGAAGTCAAGTAATGTATCATTATAATAATTAATAAAAGTTATTTAGATTTTTTAGTATTTATTTTAATAAATTAATAATTATATTGAGTCTATATGACCACTAGATCCTTTGATGACCTGTCTTTTGCATGAAGTGCTTTGGATGATAACAAGAGGGGAAAATATCAGTGGAGATCAGAAGTGGGGGGGATATTAGTGGAAGCAGCAATTTCAGGAGGAAGAGCATTTTATATAAGCTGCAGAGTAGCTGGAGCAATCTGTACAGTATGGCACTTGTGTCCACAACTGTCACTTCTGCTACAGCTCCTCAGCAGCTGCTGTGTATGACCTGATGCAGGAAGAAAGTGAAATCAGGACAGATAAAAAACCCTAAAACCAACAAACCAGTAACCAAGAGCAGACAGAAGGAGAAATCAAAATGTCAAAGAACATATAAGGACAGACAGGGGAAATATTTCACCAGATTTTTCTCTTGCAGTAAAAGTAATCACGGGCGGGGCTGAACTAGATGATCTCCAAAGGTCCCTTCCAAACCAACCATTGTATAGTTCTACAGATTTTGGGGCATTGGGTCCTACACTTACTCAGGATTAATTTAATTTTATTTATTATTATTGGAGGAATGCTAAGCACGTACAAGGCACAGAATCGTTAAGGTTGGAAGGAATCTCCAAGACCATCCAAGTCCAGCTGTCAACTCAACCCCACTAAATGTTTCCTAGTGCCACATCTACTCATTTTTTGAGCATGTCCAGGGACAGTGACTCCATCCCATCCCTGGGCAGCCTGTTCCAACTCCTGATGACTGTGTCAGGGAAGACATTTTTCCTAATGTCTTCTAACATCTAACTGTCCCTGGTACAACTTGAGGCCATTTCCACTTCACAGCATTGTTGACATGTTTGGTTCTTTTTTCTTTTTTTTCAAAACAGTAATCTTCATCTTTACAATAAGAAATTACATCAGCTAGAGACCTTGTCAATAAACCTTTGCACATGTGATCATCTCCCCACAGTTTGTGCAATGCTGGGAAGGACTTATTAGTTTCACTTGATGCCATCATAAAAGCACTATGGAAGAAATTGCGCGTACCACAAGACAAGAGCGTCCCAATAGAACAATGGATAGCAGCATACCAATTCAAACTACTAAAACAATGACAGCTCATTGTATTTTCAGTTGTAACATTGGCAATCAGCCCAAGAACGAAACACATTTTTGCTTGGCCTTTGCACAACACATTTGCTTCTACATACAAGTGACCCACCATCGGTGGTTCCTACAGAACATGGCCCAAATACTGGGATGAGCTTTACTACAATGTTCCTGCCAGTGAATTTTCATTTGACATTAGCTATGAGTTCCTGTCATAGAGTAACCCATTTTTCCTTGTGCATAGCCGCTAGATTCACATCAAAAAAGACAAACACAGAAATGAGTCAATAAAACCACCATTTTCAGCAATGCCTTCCTAGAAACTTGGAAAGACACATCACTATCCTGCCTTGGCCAACACACATGGACCCAAGCATCAAAGACCAAGAGCAGAAAGTTCCAAGGAGAAGGAATATCCATCAACTCCTCCTCATTGGAACAAGGAAGCCCAAAGTGATTCATCATCAGCTAAGGATGAAAGATACCACAGAAAAAGAAGGAAAGGACTAAGTGAGAAAGATGCCTTGGGGCTTTTTCTTCCCAAACCAACCAAGTACAAAGCCTAAAAAAGCAAGAAAGAAAAAACAATCTGACTAGTAGCACCATGAGAATCATCTACTCGGGATGAACGGTAGATCCTTTGCTGAAGTGAATGGCTCTAAATTGATCAAATAAGAAAAAGCTCTCTGGCCTTAAAACACCTGAATTTGTGAAAGGCTCAGATAAAAGAATGAGCAGAGGTTACCAGAGAGGAAGGGAAGGGGAGTTGGAGGGGGTGTGGGATGAGTGAAAAACATTATGTAAGAGGTAATAAGGTAGCAAAGAAAATATCTCAGTTTTCAAGTTTCAAAACAAAAGTGTAACCATGCTAGGAATTTTCAAGTGCCTAATTCTCATTTTCATGTGTACTCTTGAGATTATTTTTATTGAAGACCCTGATAAAACACAATTATTGAAACTGTTTTACCTAAAAGTAATCTAATAAAACTTGAGACACAACTTTACATCACGTTTAGAAGATGATGTTCCATGGTTTATTAAAAAAGACATGGTGTTACTATTTAATTTGACCTGTAGTCTGTATTGTAGAGTGTGGCATAAACTTTCTACACAGTTCCTATACTTACAAGTTCAAGTATATTTACAACACCCAGTTACTCAAACCTGAGACAAAGCCTTAGACTAAAGCTGTTAGTACAAGAACACATTCTTCTATTTTGAATAGAAAATGGAATATTTGAGTTCATTTCCATACACTCCCAAGACACTCACAGGGGGTGTTACTCCATGTGTTCCCATTGTATTTGGGGATCCTCAGCCCAGCAATAACCTGTTGAAAATTAGGCACTCATCAACAAAACATTTTAGCACTTGAGTTTCCTATCTCACAAAAACCAGACTTTTCAACAAGAAATATTAAAGCCATGGTTTTTGTAATAACTGACTTATGAAAATGAGCATCACACGTGTCTTACTCCCCTATCTTCAGCTTTAAAAAAATAAACTTCAGGCATGAAAACATAAATAACCAACTCCTTGGCACTTCCCAGCGATTCTGCATGTCTGTACTTTGTCATGGTAATTGCACTGCTGTTATGCCAACTACACTCAAACCTGATTCTCTGTCTGTGGCAGTACATCTCACAAGGCAGCACACAGACTGCTGGCTTCTGGCTCTGAAGCCTTGGTTGTCAAAGAGTTGTTTAAACCAGACACTGACAAGGTTGGGTTATCGCTTCCTGCTCTAGTTACATGACTCAGTGTTTTCTGGGTTGCACCCAAACTACCATCCCATTGTTTTGGGAAAATAGTTGGGTTAACATTTGGCTTTAAAAATATATAAGAAAACAAGAACAAATCACGATCTGCATTTATATGCAGTGAGAAACTCTCTTCTCCATCAACCCCACCATGTGAGTTTATAAACGTGGAAACTACAGCTTCATAAATCACTGCAAGAAAACACAAAGAGAAAAGCATGACAGTAGGTTAGGGAAAATATTCTAAAACACTAAGATAATGGTTTGCTCTCTTGCCTTAAACTCAGCAAAAATAAGCATTTATTGTACACATCCCTAAACAAGTAGAATGCTGTTACTGCTCAAACATCCTATTAAATTCTAAGTTCATTACCAAACTAAATACCACAAATGCTAAAGAAATAGCTAGCTTATACTCCTACATGATTGAATTACTACATCATTTGAAGAGAAAAATAATACCATTTTAATATATATTTCTTTTAGAGAACTTAGATATAAAGAATTTTTAAAGGTCAATCCTATTCCCATGAAAGCTGATCTCAGTATATATTTGCAAACCTCTCTATCATGCTCCTTTTGGGTTTCCTGGGCTCTGCACAAAAAAGAAGGCAAAAGACTTACTCACTGCACAGTCCTTTATTGACAAGACCTTTCTCTTTCTTTGCACAACACCTCTGCTGTGTTGCTTAACATGTCTTTCAATATTACACCTTCAATTTGGTCTTTATATTTAAAAAATAGCAAAAGAAAATGTTGGGTTGGGTGTAATTCACAGAATCATAGAACATTAGGGATTGGAACAGACCTCGCAAAATCATCTAGTCCAATCCCCCTGCCACAGCAGGATGCCCTAGTCCAAGCCGCACAGGAACATATCCAGGCGGGCGGGTTTTAAACATCTCCAGAGAAGGAGACTCCACAACCTCTCTGGTCTGCCTGTTTCAGCGCTCTGTCTACCTCACTGTGAAGAAGTTCCTTCTCACATTGCTAACCACCCCACTTCTGATCTACCCCAGGATGCTGTTTGCCCTCTTGGCCACAAGAGCACACTGCTGGCTCATGGTCATCTTGCTGTCCACCAGAACCCCCAGGTCCCTTTCCCCTACACTGCTCTCCAACAGGTCAGTCCCCAACCTATACTGATATGTGAGGTTGTTCTTGCACAGATGTCAGACTCTACACTTGCCCATGTTATAGTTCATTAAATTTCTCCCTGCCCAGCTCTCCAGCCTGTCCAGGTCCCGCTGAATGACTGTTTCCTATTTGATCCCAAATTTTACAGGGCTGCAGATTTTCTACAGGGATTTTTGTGGTAGCAGTGGTGCTGTGGCTTGAAGAGTTTTTAAACTAATTATGTCCATTTAGATTAAGAATTAATGCAGTAAGTTTTAAAAACATGTACCATTGCTTTTTGTCAGTAAAGGAAGATGCTGCCTTGGTATAAGAACTAGCCTTAAAAATTAGGGACCTCAGTATTATTATATAGAGAGCGCAAAACCTCATCTACCCCTATGACAAAAGCTCCTCAAAAGTAAAGACACCAGAACGCTGAGTTCATCAGCTCCACATCAGTTAAGGACTTCTATTAAGGACATTCATGACAGAACATGAGGAGATCAGACTGCCATCAGCAAATAATTTATCTACATGCTCTCTCCCTTTTGTTTCTAAAGAAAAGGGAAAATAAAAAGTGAGAGGAACTCATTTTCTTTAGAATACCAATAATCAAACCATGTCATGAAGGCTTGGGAGGTGAAGGAGCACTATGAGATTCTGCCATAAGATGGTTCTGTTGTTTTTCTGGTGTGGGTTTGGGGGGATTTATTTTTTCATTTAAGGCAGTAGGAGTTTTGTTTTCTGGCAGTGGCAAAGTAGAACTAGTTTCTTCGCTAGCTGTAAATCCTCTCACCAGGAGAGAACAGGCCTGCTTCTTTGCTGGAGCTGTGCTTAGAAGAGTAGTACTTTGTGGCAGAAAAACCACAGTGCAGGTGCCTGCCATTGCTGTCCAAAGAAAATCTCTGTTTGCATGTTGTACAGGATTCCTGAAACACGAAATCTGTGGAGATTTGCTTTGCCCACACCTCCAGCATTGCTCCTTCCCAGAGAGCATCCCCTGTGGTGAGACGTCAGAGCTACAGAGCCTCATTAATGAGCCAACACTGCATTCTCAGACAGAATTAAAAAGAACAGAACATTGTAAAAGCCTCAGGTATCCACAGCAGAAACTCCTGAGGAGCAAAACCATGCACGAGCTGACTTAGCTCAGGAAGTCTCAGCACTTGAACGTTTCCATCAGTTTGCAGGACACTGTTGAAGGAAGGCTCTGAAAACAATTCTTAACCACCTTTGGTGTGAACTGCACCAGCTGTTCTGCACATTCTGTCCTGATCCATGGATTCTGCCCCTCTCTCAGTGCACATGGATCAAAACCACCTCCTTGTGAGCACAAGCATGAGGGTAATGCAAAGAAGCTAGGTGTGAGAGTCTATCTGTGCAAGATGCTTCACTGATGTTTGGACTTGATGATCTTAGGAGTCTCTCAATGATTCTGTTCTATGACTTTACAGTAATTGAACGGGGATTTGTTTTCCTATCTCAGATTTTTTAAGCCATTCTCTCAGAGGTGGGTCCTCAAAGCCATTAATATCTAAGGCTTATCTCCCTCAACAAAGAGCTAACCACATTCAAATCATGAGAACAAGGACAGAAAGGAAGAACAGGTGGGGAAAGGAATAAGAAAAGAGAAAAAGAAGCAAATCCCAGAAGTTTAAGCATCTCCATCACACAAAACCACACCAAAAAAAACTCCAACTAACCCAAAACCAAGCAATGGTTGAAACAAAGTCTTCAATAAACAGCATCTTTAGCAACTGCCTTTTTTGTAATGATCTCTCTTAATTTTCAGTTCATTACCCAGGAGGGGTAGCAGAGAAGGTAGACAAACACGTATTAATGGCCCACAGTACGTGTGAACTCTCTCACACTCCATTATCGAGCATTCTGCCTGAAGCCATTACATTAGCTCTCTGTCACACCCCCCAAAAGCCCACCCACTCCCTGAAAAGTCAGATGTGACACTAGGATAATTATCCATTCAGGGGAAAGTCAATGTTCATCTTCTCAAGGACGTTTCAAGAATCGTGCGATACTCACCAGTCACTTTTCAAGCCCATAAATAAAATGGAATTCTCAGTCTGTCAGACTAAACCCGAGGCTTGAAAAAGGAATAAACTCATCCAGCTTTGGCTAAAAACTATGAAATGCCTAACAAGGCAGCAAGAGGCTCTCACTCAGCATCAGGCCTCATCTTGAGTACTGTGTTCAGTTCTGGGCCCCCCAGTTTAAGAGGGACCGGGATCTGCTGGAGAGGGTCCAGCGGGGGGCTATGAGGATGATTAGGGGACAGGAGGGCATAGCTTATGAGGAGAGGCTGAGGGACTTGGGGCTTTTTAGTCTGGAGAAGAGAAGACTTAGAGGGGATTTGATAAATGTTTATAAGTACCTGAAGGCTGGCCAGGAGCAGGGGGACAGGCTCTTTTCACTTACTCCCTGTGATAGGACAAGGAGCAATGGGTGTAAGTTGCAGCAAAGGAGGTTCTGCCTCAACACAAGGGGGAAATTCTGTTTTGTCCTGCTCCGGCAGTGGGGTTGGACTTGATGATCTCTTTGGGTCCCTTCCAACCCCTAACATCCTATGATCCTATGATCGCTTTTCTGAAGCATTAATTAAATAGCCTTCTGCAATGTTAATGTTCTCAATACTCTTAAATGAGAGGTTTTAGCTGTAAATACTACTACCAAGCTCTTTAATCTCTAGGTCTGTGCTAGAGCAACCATATGTGACCTAGCACATCTATCAGATTTATTACTGTTAATAAAAGTGGAGGTTTATCCCAAACCACCTTATCCTCCATCTTTCAATAGTATCAAATGCTTGCAGTACCACAAGACAAAGCAACGTATATAGGGTCATCCTGGGGTAAACATGCTAACCATGGTGAATTGTTGCAGTTGAGTTTAAAAGAGGATGCAATCATCCCTTTCCACTGTCTAGACACTTGAAAGGGTTGTCAAGACTACAGCTACAGCTTACCAAGAATTTGCTTCTGCTCCACAGGGAGAGCCAAATCTTTGAGATCAAAGTTTCACAATAAACACACTTTGAATGAATTTCTGACGTGAAAAATCATCAAGTGCTACCCTTCACTGGACTCTTGCTTACTGGTTCTCATTAAGCACAGAGCCAGGCTCCACAGTGTACATGGAAACCACAGAAGAGTCATGTCTGGATGTTTATACAGGGGTTAAGGTGTTCAAGAGTAGATTGGACAAAGATGAACTGAAAAATCTCCGGGAGAGGAGTGGACATTGTGAGAGAGCAGTACTTACTACTTAGGGCAAGCCCATTGCCTGGTATATGGGAATACATGCCTTTGGAGAAATAATTCTGAGAGATAAAACTGACTACAGAAACCTTTTGATCTGCAATATCCACGTAGGACCAATTCAAAACAGGATAGAAGGAAACATCCATCTGCTTTGGACTCCAAGCACTGATGGAGAGTTCCTCAATTCTTGAAGACTTCCCTGGCAAAGGAAGCACTGTCATAGTGACTGCAAAGAATAAAACCCAGTAGGCTAAACTCTTGTTTGAAGGTATATCACCCTCAGTTTGAATGACTGTGGCACTTTGCAAATCTGCTGTGACTTCCTACACACTGAATGCTTGTCATGCATTTCAAGATTCTCCATCACAATAGAGGGGAAATATGCTAAGGTCTAATGTAAGACACCATAGCTTCTACGTAACTGTACTTCTCATTTCTTTGTAGCCAAATCAGCTCTGGCCTGAAGGTCATCTAGTTCAGTTCAATGGAACCACTGTTAAAAACCACATTTCTTGCAAACGCCATTCTCTGCCCGCACAGGCTACAGTCTTTATGGGTGGCCTAACCGGCCAGGTCCCTGCTTACCCACCCTGCCATGGTCCTAGAATGTCCGTGCTGGGGATGAAAGCTGCTAGCTTGCTTCTGAAGCAGGTCACAGGATATTTACATCCCACACCTTTGATGGGCCTGTCATTTGGGAAAAGCATGCAGAAACCCTATGAGCAGAGTAACTGGAGATCAGGGAGGACTTGGGAACAGGACTGCCTCACAGTTAAGAATTCATCCTCTTTCTTAGGTGTTCTGTGTTAATTTGGTCCTTTCTGTTCTCCTGTTTGTTAAAACAGTGTAGTGAGTGAGAATATGGACTCCAAATGGTTTTGTAGAAGAGATATTAGTGGATGTGCTACAGCTGATACAGGGGAAAAACGCAGAGCCCAAGACAGCAAAATTCTACATTCTTTTTCAGAAAAGAGGACATACTGTCTACTGGGACTGTTGTGCTTCTCTAGCCCATGGACATACCACGTTGCTGTATCTATATCTACACAGACACGCACAGGTCTGGAACAAAAAATGTCATAAAGGGAGGTGTTATGACTTGAAATGCCGGTGCTTGTTTTGAAAACTGCAAGCCCAAGCTGCAGGCTTAATTTATGTGTTTTCTGTGAACAGGGGGGTTTTGGGCCCGCAGGAGAGGATTCGGAGTTTCAGTTTTGGGATTCTGCCATCTCTCCCCTTCCCTTGGGACTCCATCTTCTTCACTTCATCTCTGTGGCGAGGACACTGAATTCAACATTTGTCTTGCCCTGAAAACGTGGTATCATGTCTAGATACTATGAAACATCAGAGATCAGTCAAAAAAAGGCTTCACCTGGATTTCTATTGCTGACTGAAATGGAGAGAGTTCTCCTATTGCTCACAGCCAAAGGAATCTGCATTTTAGAAATGGAGAGCTGGTGTGGGAGCACGTGGAATAGAGAGATGGACCTTAAAATGCCTGCTGATGCTGAGGGACATATGTGGACACCATGGTTCCACAGAATCAGGGAGGGCTGGAAGCCTCTTTTCCCTTTATTTTAGGGTTTGGATACAGAGGTTTTGACTCGATTATGTAGGGACATTGCAATGAATCTCTGTGTCTCTGTGTGTATGTTTCTTAACGCGGGGATTTCTGTGGGGGGTGAATTAAATGTTGTTGCATTTCCCCCCATATCAAGGTAGTTTTGTTTTTTGCCTGCAATTCATAAGTGGCTTCTTTTCAAATCTCCCTGCATTGTTTTTATTCCAGCCCACCAGCAGCTTAGCTAAACTAATTGGTTAATACTATCATCACATTTTTAACCCCTTGGCAGGTGGATAGGAGGTAAGGCTGCAAAAAGAAAAAGGTCAGCATAAACAAAAGTTTGTGTTTTCGAGGCAGGAATGGGACTAGGGAGCCTAATACAGGGTCTTGGATTTCAGATACATAGCTCAATCGCAGAGATGATTAGGAGGATGGAGAATTGAGGTGAAGGGAAAAAAGGCGCATGAGGATGGAACAACCTGAGCTGAAGGATAAAGATGACTCTTTCCAGTTGCGTTACCCAGTGAAGCATAATCACTGCTTTGCGGCCCATCAAATACGACAGCTACATCTAGAAACTTTAGTCCTTATGGTAGGGAAGAAACTAAAGTTCTCTACTGCATGGTCCCCACATTGTAAGTGACACGGTTTTTCAGCAGTGTTTCTTACAGTTGTTAAATTGAAGAACAAATACTACGTATGAGCTGCCTCCTAAACGTATTGCACGCTCTTGATGCCCATAACTGGCCAAGCTGGTCTTTCTGGCCACGAACTGCTAGAGCAGTGTGGTTTCATCTGCAAGCATGTCGAGAAAAGGCAAAAGGACAAGAAGCTGATTACGCTTCCGTAGCCACTACACAAGACCGTTGCTAGTAGTCCTCAAGAGTTAACTCATTAACACTGATGTGACTGGATGAATGTGCCCCACACACCCACAACCATCATTAACACCAAGCATTGACCCTCCACAGAGGGTTTGTGCCACAGCTACTCCTGTGTCAGTTGTCTCAGCCAAGCATTTGTTAAGATCATTCTAGCATTAAGGTCTGCCTGGGCTTGCTGACCTAAAACCTAATCCCATCCCAATTACTTTTTGTAACACCAGTTCTGACCCCCGTCTGCCTTCCCCTGCTGTGTCCAGCAGCAGATTTTGTTTGTGACTGATTAAATAAAGTCAACTCTACTAACGACCGCATGGGTCATAGTAATTAGTCCCTGCTACCAGCTCCAGATCACGGGCAGAAAGGCCTTAGTGGGAAATTGCTTGCCAAATTCCTACAGGTCTGTATGAAGGTTGCCTTCTTGGAAAACACAGCCCCTGAGAAAAGACTGTTTGAAACTTACTTGGTTTCAATCTTAGCTTAAAAATTTCTGTTCCATTTAAAAGCTCCACTCAGCTTTCTTTAAATGGACTGCTTCAGCAACTGCTGCTACAGACACACCGGCCAAGGATTACGTCCATTCTGAATATCACGTTATCTTGGGCCCCACCGCCCTGGCTGAAGGAGAGCTAATGTATTGCTCTGGCCTCCCTTCCTGCCTTTAATCCATCCCACCTGCCCTGTGGTAACCGGTGTCAGTTTGAGCCTGGGAGTGGGCTGGTAGTGGGGAAGGGTTTGCTAGCTGGCCCTTGAAAGAAGTTTGTGAAAGCTCCAGATTGAACCTGCCTCTGGCTAAGCTGAGCCAGTCAGCGCCTCCGTGATAACCCATTTAAGAGGGAAAACCTGCTGAGCAGGTTCCTGTTGCCTGTTTGTTTGGAACCTTGCTTGTCTGGGGGCAGTTGCCCAGGTAGGCGAGGAGGTAGAGCTGGGGCATTATATGCCTGAACAGTTACCCTTTGGATTGTGCTAAGGAACTGATGGCCTTTGGAGATCTGAGAGATCGGTGGAAAGATGTGCAGGAAAAGCCATGGAAGAGAGCGCGTGTCAGCAGGGAAAAGAGGCCCTGAATCTACGGAAAATACCTAGCTCTGCCACAGGGGAAGACGAGTACTCAGAGATTTTCCTCTTGAAGGGACAAAGGTAACAGAGTTGGGCTCAAGAAGGTGCACGTGAGAACCTTGTGCATCTCTCTGCAGCGATGGAATTTTTTGTTGTTTAAATTACAAGTAATTCTGTTTTCCCCAAGTTGAATCTACCTTTTGCCTGCTAACTGTAAGTGGAGAGTGAACCCTCCCTGTCCTTTGCCTTGGCCTGCATGCTTTTTGTTGTACCTTCTCCTACCCAAAGTTAGATTTGTGGGAGCAGCTGCATGGTGCTGGGTTTAAAACCATAACATCATCCACGATAAAAAGCCTGGTTTCAGTGTCCATGTGGTTCATCATATAGAATTCAGAAGTTTGCATCCATACATGTACAAGGTTCCCATCACCGCAAACAAAGAAATGGCATCAGCAAAGTTGGTCTTGTCTTCTCTCTTCTATTTCCATCATTGCTTCTGAGTCATCTCGTAACCTCTTTCAGTTCTCCTATGACTGCTCACCAGCGCAATACTAACATCTCTACTAAACTTAGCCCTGCTGCAAGCATTTTGGGGGTTTTCCAGTTCTTCTTCCATTCCTGTCAAATACGGGTCACAACCACAGCCTTTGCTGGAGTTGCAAGGATGGGATGTGGGACTTGAAACCACCAAGCCCTGCTTTGGGCTTTGCTGCCTTGTGGTTTCCAAAGCTGAGTAATGTCCTCTGAGCTCCAGATCACAAGCAGGCAAAGGCATTGTTTGGTTCAGCACTGCTGATGCCTGTGTCAATGTTGTTACAAAGGCAGTATGTTCATTCAAAGAACATGTTTGAAATAGCTCTGGTTCAAATAATTGAACTTTAGCTGCAATTTTGGGTTTCTTATTTTGAAAGGATACTGCATTTCAAAACCTATTCCATTATTTTAAAGTCATTGCAGAGTTCAAATAGGTTTGGATTAAACTTTTTGGGTAAACTCAGACTTCATGATCTTTTTATTCTGAAATGTTTATCTTTCAGTTTTTCCCTTCTCAATTGCCAGTGAAACACTCACAGAATCACAGATTCACAGAATCATCATGGCTGGAAAGGACCTCCAGGGTCATCGAGTCCTAGTACCTTTATCCTAGTATCTAGCTGCTA
>JAOXOE010026805.1:0-20376 GCA_028565055.1 Phoeniculus purpureus
ATTTGGGAGAAGATACTAGCACCAGCCTCACTACAACCTCCTTTTAGGTAGCTGTAGAGAGCAATAGGATCTGTTGTCAGCTTCCTCTTCTCTAGACTAAATAAACTCGGTTCCCTCAGCCACTCCTCATAGGGCCTGTTTTATAGACCTCTCATCAGCCTCATTGACTTTCTGTGGACCCTCTCGAGCACCTCAACATCATTCTTATCCTGTGCTGCCCAAAACTGGACACAGTACTCAAGGCGTGGTCTCATGAATGCAGATTACAGGGGTATGATCACCTCCCTACTGCTGGTTACACCGTTACTGATCCAGACCAGGATGCTGTTGGCTTTCTTGGCCACCTGGGCACACTGCTGGCTCCTATTCAGCTGACTGTCAACCAACACCCCCAGGTCCTTTTCCACCAGGCAGCTTTCCGGCCACTCTTCCACAAGCCTTTAGTGCTTCTGGGGGTTGTTACGACTGAAGTGCATGACCCAGCCCGTGGCTTTGATAATCCTCATCCCACTGGGCTTAGTGCATCACTGCAGCCTGTCCAAGACCCTCTGCAGTGCCTCCCTAGCCTCAAGCATATCAACACTCCTGCTTAGTTTCATGCCATCTGCAAATTTACTGAAGGTGCATTTGATGCCCTCATCTGGGTCATAATAGAGACATTCAACAAGACTGGGCCCAGAATTGAGCCCTGAGGGACACCACTTGTAACTGATCAACAACTGGATTTAACACCATTCAACAAAACTCTCTGGGCTTGGCCATCCAGCCAGTTTATCACAATGGAGAGCCCACCTGTCTAAGCTGTGAGCTGCCAGCTTCTCCAGCAGAATGCTGTGAGAAAGAGTGTCAAATGCCTGACTGAAGTCCAGGTAGACAACATCCACTGTTTGTCCCTCATCCACTGGGTGTGTCACCTGATCAGGTTGGTTAAACAGGATTTACCCTTCATGAACTCATGTTGGCTAGCCTGATCCCTCTGTTGTCCTGCACTTGCCATGTGATCACCTCCATGAGGAGCTGTTCCATAATCTTCCCCAATAGTGAGGTCTGGCTGACAGGCCTGTAGTTCCCCAGATCTGCCCTTCTGCCCTTCTAGTAGATGCCTGTCACATTGTCAAATTTCCAGTCACCTGGGACCTCACCTGTCAACCAGAACTGCTGATAAATGACGGGGAGAGGCTTGAATCTCATCTTACCATATAGACTTGTGGGTGTCTAGGTGGCTTAGATCATACACTGCTATTTCCTGGAATATGAAGGCACTGTATTGATCTCCAACTCTATCTTCCAGCTCAGGGGACTGAACACCATGAGGTATAATTGGCCTGACTGTGAAAGATTGATGCAAAGAAGGCATTAAGTATCTCAGTCTTTTCCTCATCTTTGATAACAATGTTCCTTCTCACACCCAATAAAGGATGGAGATTCTCCTTGGCTCTTTTTCTGTGTTAAATATATTTGTAAAAATACTTTTTATTGTTTCTCACAGCCAGACTGAATTCTAGCTGAGCACTTGCCCCTCTAAAGTTCTTTCTACATGATCTAACTATACACTTCTTGAGTAGCCTGCCCCTTCTTCTGAAGGTGGTAGACTATTCTCTTTGTCCTAAGTTACAGCAGATGCTCCGTGTTCAGCCAGGCTGTTGTTTGCCCTGCAGTTTGTCTTACAATGCATGGGGTAGTCTGCTTCTGTGCTTTTAAGAGCTCCTTCTTGAAGAAAGTCCAGCCTTCTTGGACTTCCTTGTCCTCCAAGACTGTACCCTAAGGGACTTTCTCAAACAATGTTCTAAACAGGTTGAAGTCTGCCTTTTGGAAGTCCATGGTAATGGTTCTGCTGCCCTACATCTTTATTTGTCCAAGGATTGAGAACTTTACCATTTCATGGCCACTAAGCCCAAGACAGCTTCCAATCACTACATCATCCGTGAGTCCTTCCCTATTTGTATTATATTTCCAGCAGATATCTGGTAAGTTTAAGTCTGGCACAAGAATAAGGGCTTGTGATTTTGTGGCTTCAGCTAGTTGTCTATAGAACAACTCATCCACCTCCTTACCCTGGTCTGGTGGTGTATAACAGACTCTCAACAGGATATCTACCTCATTGACCTTCCTCAAATTTACCTATAAACATTCCACTAACCCATCACACTTGTTGGCTTCCATGCATTCAAAACACTCTCTAATATGAAGACCCACCCCACCACTCTTTCTATATTCTGTTTGTAACGCTTATAGCCATCCACTCAGCAGTCTCCTCAGGGCAAAGCATGCTTTATACCTTTAAAGTAGGTATGTATCTTCAAATTTCATTATTTCAGCAAAATAATAATCTGGAAAGTTTATATATATATATTACAGTGGAAAAAAAGTAAAGAGAAGCATGAGTATCATTTGGATGATAACTTCTATAATGCCATTAATCTGTGCTTAGTCATCCACAATGGCCACAGGATTAATGTTTGGTAGGGATAGATCCAGGATTCTGCAAAGGAGAAAATTTAAATGAAGAGGAAGGCATATTTCCTAGATCAGCAACAGATCTTTATAGCCTTTGTAGAAGCCTGAGAATATCTGTGGCAATAAATCTACAGATGAAGCATAATCTGAGTAACAGCCCAGCTATTCTCCTGTAACTTTTACAAAATTCCTTTTATTACTTTTTTTAAATGACTCGGTGTTCTTGTCAGCTGTGTTAGGATCATTTACTCCATCATGCAATGCAGCTTCTTGAATAGCCTGCCCTATGCATCATAGTAGGCACATAATTTCTAAGATAGAGAGGAAAACAGCCCACCATTCTAACAAAAGTTAAAACTAATTTTTGTAAGAGTTCACAATTCTAATAATTCATTTTCAGAAGAATTCACACACTAATTCGTAATTCTTGTAAGTAAGTAAAAGCCCAAACCATAAAGACAGCAAATCCAGTCCTGTTGCAAACAAATCTAAGCCAGTTTAAGGTAAACTGAAAAGTTTGAAACCAATTTTTGTAAAACCGCCCAATACAAAAGCTTTAGAAGTCTTTCATCTTTCTGAGGTGCTTCATGAAATGTTTTGAAAAATGTCAAGCTTTAAAACAAGCAGTGGTTATCTACTCTTTTTGTCCCTGAGCGCAGCCTGAGGGTTGACGTTTTAGCAGACATATCGATACTCCTTTTTTTCCTCCATTTCAGTTCTGACAAACCTCTCCTTATTTTCCACTAGTTTCTAAACTTGAAGGAGGTCTGGAGTACTGTGTCTGCATTTCACTGTCATCGTTTTGATACTCTGTTCATTATTATGATAATAAATACCTTGCAGCTTTCCAAAGCTGGTAGTTTTAAAAGGTATCAAAATGGAAAAAAAAGTAAACCAAAACCAGATGAAAAACTTACAGACAGCAGCTTCATCCCCTTAAAGATTCTGGGTGGGTGTCAATGTACTACACTTAGTGACGACAAATGACAATGAAAAATTCAAAACCACAGTGTGAAATAGGTAGTGCTGAAAAAAAAATAGAAAGCAACAGTTTTTGAACCAACGTAATTTATATGTATGCAGTTTATTTGTTTTTAAAAAAATACTGTGTTAGGAAAAGAAAGTTTACGTTGGCATATTTCAGACCAGGAAGGATTAACACTTTTGATCTAGCACTCTGCAGGGTGATATACATGCACTCACATATGGCCATCATTTCTGAAACACCTCACAGCTTCTGTCATGATTTCTTGTTATGTGTAAGGCAATGAGAGCAAAAAATGCTGAATTCAGCGGGAAAAAGACCATCACAGAATACAGAATACTTCTTGGTATTAGCAAGCCAGCGAATGCTGACCATTAGTTTGTCAATACTAAAGATGCATGACAGCAGAATCATGGAATCAGAGAATGGCTTAGATTGGAAGGGACCTCAGAGATCATCCAGTTTCAAACTCCCTGCCGTGGGCAGGGACACCAACCACCAACCATGTTGCCTGGCCTTCAACACTTCCAGCGAAGGGACATCCGCAGCCTTGCTGGGCAACCTTTTCTAGTGCTTTACCATCCTCACAGTGAGGAATTTCTTCTCAAGATCTAATCTAAATCTACCCTCTTTTAGTATGAAATCATTCCCCCCTTGTCCTATCAGTAAAGCTTCTCATAAGAAGGCCCTCCCTTGTAGGCCTCCTTCAGGTACTGGAAGGCTGGTATAAGGTCCCCTTGGAGCCTTCTCCAGGCTGAACTGCTCAAATTCCCTCTGCCTGTCTTCACTGGAGAGGTGCTCCAGCCCTCTGATCACCCTTGTAGGTCTCATCTGGACCTGCTCCAACAGCTACATGTTTCTCCATTTTAGAGACAACTTTTTCATGCAGGGTAGTGTCAAATACCTTGCACAAATCCTGGTAGATGACATCAGTTGCTCTAATTTTATCCACCCTGTCGTAGTAGGCACAAATTAATCAGGCACAGTCTTCCTTCAGTGAAGCTGTGTTGGCTGTCACCAGTCACCTCCTTATATTCCATGTGCCTTAGTGTAATTGCCAGGAGGATGTGCTCCATGATCTTGAGAGGTGAGACAGGCTGGCATGTTATTCCCTGAGACATCTTTTTTCCCTTGTTGAGGAAATGGGGGCTATGTTTCCCCTTTTCCAGTCTGCAGGAACCTCAGTGGACTGCCATGAATTTTCAGATATGATAGATAATGGCCTAGCAACTACATTCATCTGTCTCCTCGGAACTCTTGGATGAATCCAGTCAGGTTCCATGGACTTGTGAACCTTCAGCTTCTTTATGTAGTCATTAATCTAAATCTGCCCCTACCACATTCCTTCTCCCAGTCCCAGCCTTTGATTTTTGTGACTTAGGTGAGCTGTTTTGAGTGCTTTATAGCACGGATTGTGTGACATGAACATCTCCTGTTATGTTCACTGCTTAGTAAGCAGTTGCATCAGTAGCTATCACACACATCTACAGCTCCCAGAGTTGGGCTAGCAAAGGTCAGTGAAGGTCCCATCTTCAGAAGAAATGCGTCATTTTCCCCCATGATCCCTCTTCAGCTTTTATATAATCCTCTGCCAACCATGGCTCTTGGGTCACACACTTGTCCGTACCGGTCATTGATATTTCTGTGTCCATGGGAGAGGCTTTTGGAGTAGGAGTATGGTAGAACAAAACTCAGTCTTTCTCAAGCTTATTACCAAAAGTAAACACCTCCTCAGAAGAAGAGCTTGTCTGTACAAGGATGCTCACATCCTTTTTCCTAGACAGATTATCTTCTTGAATTATTTGCTGAAATGACAGCATTAAAGACAAATGACCTTGTAAACAGACTGCAAGTTCAGCTTCCTCACAGAGTGTTCGGTGCACAGGTACTTTTACATTAAGTAGCAACTTAATGGGTAGGATTAAATTGTTCCAAGAGAATTAAACTTGCCAGCCTGTAGAAATCGTGTGTCCTTCTACTGATTTATAGAGATTTATGCTGGATTAATGTTATTTAATTTTCTTTTGCATCTCATAATGCATGTCAGAATATCAAGACAGTCAGAAGAAAGCAGAATTTTATCTAGGTGTAAGTGAATAAAGGAAATAAGGATGATCAGGAACAGTTTGAAAACCACTTTCAGCTAGCAGTCATTACTGTTTCCCACAGCTCTACTCCTTGTTTTCTAAACTTTCTTTACGAGTCACTCTACTCACCTGTTCTTCCTCCAGTTCTGAGTTGGGTTATATGTACAGGAAAACTTAGCTTCCATGTTAATCAAACCCTGACATTGTTGCTCAGGATATGCTTTTGTACATATAGTTAGGATTTGAGAGCAAATAAAAGCAATATGGAAAATTCTGTGTATGGAAAATGTAAGCACTCTAGAGACTTTTTCCTCCCTTTTCTTGTGTCCTCTCCATCATAGCAGGCTAGCCATTCCATTCTTCCAGGTGCGTCCCTGTGGGGTGCAGAGTATTCCATACTCCAGGTTTGGAATGAGATTTCTCCACACGTGTTGGAACATCTGTATCTCCTGATGGCACATGAGGTATCTGAGAGCTTCCAGCCCAGGAAATCCCTTCCTTTTCTCTTATATACCTAAACAAGAAGGTCAGAGACTCCATTTATTGCACTTTTCAGTGTAAAAATATAGACTTCAGGAGTGAAACTACACCAGTTTTCCACTTAATGTATCTGTGTGAGGTTTGAGAGAGGATAAAATAAAAATTGATAGAGCACACCAGTCAGTTCAGGCACAACTTCAGTAAATAAAATGCAGGGAAGATTTTGCCAGATGGTCTCTGTACAGTCAGTGCTGCTATTCTCCAACTTGCACAGAATCAGAGCAGAGAAATCTGAGAAGATACATGGGTTATTCCAAGGTAAGCAGAGAATTCAACCAATTTAGCAAAAAGAAATCTGTCAGAATCCTGCATCACAATAAACCACTTGGATTTCATTCCCATGTTCAACCACCATAAGCACTTCCAGTGGTTGCATCAGGTCAAGGCCATGGCGCCCTTGGATTCTTCCCACAGACACAGAGGGATGAAGGCTCTGGTCTCTTCCCCTGTAGCTGGAAGGCAGCCAGGAGCAGGAGATTCTCTGGCAAAGACCACCTGCAGGCAGACACTGCGCCCATCCTGCTGCTGACTGCCTGCTCATCCCATCCTTTGGCAGGAGAAAGGGCTTCCAGTGAGATCGATGACAAGGAGTCAACAAATCCACTGGGAGGAGGCCCAAACAAAAAGCAGATTTCCTGTGCTGAAAACTGCCTCAGCAGGACATACAGAGGGGTCTGTGAAAACGGTTCATAATGGGCAGCATGTGGAAATGAAATCCAAGTGGTTTATTGTGTTCCTTTGGGTGGAAGGAGGTGGACTTCTATATTTTCTGCTTGCCCAGGTAGCTGGTTTCAGGCAATATTCAGGCGAGTGCAGAGCTCTTTCCTACAGATCATTAGAATTAAAATGATGAGGTTTGTGGTTACCAGGTTGCTCAACTTTTTACTGGAATTCTCCCTAATCAAATTCAGTTTGTATTTTGTGGCTTATTTCAGGAGAAAAAAAGTCTTCCACCGACTGCCTTACCACGCATCACCAAAGGTTTCTGGTCTATGTGCGACAAAGCTTAAACAACCTGTGTGACATTCACAATAAATATTAAGTGGTTTATTATTTATTTTAAGATTCTAATCGGCACAGCTGAAAGTCACAGTGCCGCTTTCCCAGCATTAAAAACAAACCCAACTTGAAATGCGCTAGCGCCTTTCCTTTTTTTGCTTAGCACAAATGTGCTATTGAAAAAAAAAATGAATGAATGAATGAATGACTGAACAAGTAAATAACCCTGTATTTTTATTTTGCAGATTACCCATGCATTACAGTCGATTTAGCTTTACTAAACTCAGACATTTATATCAATTCTGATGTTTTCCAATACACGTTATGTCTTTTTCCCCAAAGAAAATCCTCCTCAAAAGAAACTACTTAACAACCTTCCCTCTCTTCAATTTTTTTCTTTTTTTTTTACTCTTTGAGAGCTTTTTATTTTTCCATTTTCATTGCTATTTAGAGTAAAATCTTATTCAAATATTACATGGTAGCATTTGCCAATGAACAGCATCTGCAGCAAGATGTATGTGTGTTTATATTACAATAAACCTAAACCTCCTCATTTATTTTTTCTGCCTTGCCTGTGTTTTAAATTCCTTGTCCCAAGCAAAGCGCTAGGCAAATGAATGAACCACATGGGCTACAGTACAGCCATTGTTGTTGGGAGCAGTGCCAAATACAATTTCTTCATTAGACCAAAGTTCATGCCAGGGTAGACTACGCTGTGTTAGATGTCTGCAAAATTTTGCTTGCTGGTTTTATTATATTATTAGTTTAAACTTATCTGTTCTGAGATTTTATTCTTTCTGTGTTTGTTTTGGTGCTTGCTGTCTGTGCATGTTATGTCCTAAACCAAAACGCATTTAGAAAGCCAGCTGAGAGACTAATCAACACTTGCTGCCCTCTGCCAGTCTGTCTCTTACAGCAAAATGGAGTAGGAGATCTCACGTAAGGAAAGATTTGTTAGTAACACGGGGCAGCGCAGTCCCCAACGGTTTGCGTGAGCACGGTGCGTCTCTTTTGTTTGACTATTTCTATTTGTGGAATTACGTTATCATACAAAAATAGAAGGAAAACAATCTGTTTTCATATTAAAAAAGAAAGTGAAAGTACTGTAACCCATGACAGAATTACCACAATCCGCAGCAGAGACAACAGAGTGTGTAAACTCTTCTGAGCAAATTACATTGATTTATCCAGCCTATAAAACGCAGTATTTTTGCAGCCTTTGGATAGAATGCATTTTTTAAAAGACAATGTAGAGTTTAGGGAAATGGGATACAATTGAGTTTTTTTTCAGTACTGAGGACTTTTCAGGCCCGAGTTCATCCCTCCCTCCCTGACGCTACCCAAGAGCTGAAGTTCTGACTTTTTGCCAAAAATCTGGCATACACCTACTCCTCATTTAAAGCTGTCAGTCATTCTCATGCTAATAAATTAAATGAGTCTCCAAAAGAATCTAGGTCCTAGAATAACTGATAACAGAGCTTAAAATGTCTGTGACTGTAGTGTGTGCCTTTAGTTTTCCCATGTTAATCTTCCTATTGTTGAAAATACTGTCCTTTGGGAATGTTCTTTTTGTTGTTCTTTTCCCTCCTTCCTCTGCCAGCAGTTTTTTTATTGAATCAATTTTGCTAGCCAATTGTAACTGTGTGCATTAAATACACATTTTCATGAGTTAACTTTAAAAATATCAAGTTTGTGTGTTCTTATAACAAAAGGCTCAAAAACGTTAAGCAGAGAGAAGAGGCAAGACAGCAGTGTTCCTTTATTACGGATGTTTAGGAGCACTGAACTTTGCATCTCTGACCTAGGATTTTTTGGTGTTTTCCAGCCAAGCCCAGATCAGACTGTGCATCACAGAAGTCTCACCATGCAGTTTTCCCAAAAATAATCACTACTGCTCTCTGTTTGAATCTCATCTGGACTATCTCTCACAGCCCTATGGAGCTCATCAATACATGATCCTATTTCCTTCTCTTATTTCTAACACACCTTTCCACACATGTATTTAGATCGTGAACTTGTTCAATGGAAAAGAATGAAATTATGGGGCTGGTTTTTGTTCCAAATGTAGAAGCTTTGCAGGCTAAAATTGCTAAAAATACACGTAAAATTAATCTCATAGAACTCTGCATAAAAGGAAAATAATAATGTGCTGTTTCTGGGCCTTTGAGAATAAAGTGATGAAGATATCAAGCTGTAACTCTGTTGCCTGCTACCTTAACCATCTCTAAGCCTAGCAGGGTGTGAGATCTGGCTTGGGAGCTGGTAAATGGAATGGGAAAGTGATTCTGTATGTAAAATAAATGCTTTCCTTAGCTGTGCTTTTGTTCATAACTGAAAATCCTAGCTCTCCCTCTCGGTCACCAGCCAGTAAACTTACTGTCCTCACAAAACGGTGAAGTAAGGAATACAATGTAAGAGCCAACCAAAGTCTCCAGTTTATTGATGGATGAGAGCAGAATTTTTTGCCTTATATTGCCTTGGATAACACCCTATATGTGTGATGCTAATATATAGCATCTTTTACTTCCTGCTCAAAGATAGAGTAAAAGATTCAGCGTTGTTCAAGATAAGAAAAACAAAATAAAACCACTGGAAGTTTATGCTGGGGCAACAAAGAGTTAATAAAAAGCAAAGTAAATTATTCTTTCATTCCTTTCTCCTGTACTCTTTTTAAATGGATAAAGATTAAGAAGGATTTGTAATGAATTTAACATGAATTATTTCTATTCAATTTTTTCCTCATTGTTTTCTTGTTATCTGGGGTTTTTTTTACCATTTAGCATCCTGTATCTTCAAACTGTACAATGCTGCCAGAACCATCTGACTTCTAACTGTACCAGTTTCGAAGCAGTTGTACGGAAAAACCTGGTTAGGTTCTTCTACACATCTCATTTTCATAACAAGGAAAAGCCAACAGGCCTCCATTATGTTGTTGTATAACTTTTAAAAAGTAGAGATGTGCCTTTTTCTGCTACTTTAGGGCAGCAGAACAGGAACGTTCTCAAATTAAATTTACAGGTAAAACCCAGGGAAAAACCTGTTTTTGTAGTCCACTTGCTTTTAATGCTCAGATCTTTCTGCTGGGGTGCAACTTGAGAAATTGAAGAAAGCTAGATGGTAAAACATGTTTAAACAGCATTTCTCAAGCTCTTCATCTTCAGGGTTCAGCAAATGGACTCTCTCACAAAGTGTGATAGCAGCTGAATGCCCTTAAGAGTTCCTATCAAGATAAAGACCTAAACCTCTGCAGTGTTGGGAGTCCTTGGACTTGGCTCCATCAAAAAGACATAGAATGAATCAAGGAAATCAGGAAATGGAAATGGCTTCTTCTCCATTTACCGGGCAGAGGAAAAACTCTTTCCCAATAAGCCATATAAGACATCAGGGCAATTTTTAATGTTTGTGTCTCAAAGCTGACAGTGTCTCTTCTTTTCTCTGATTAACGCACTATTTTACAGGATATGAAGAAAAACATATTCTGTACCTCAAGACCTATTTCCTTGAGCCAAAAGCAAAGAATGAATTTAAGCTGGTTCTATGCAGGCAGCCATGACCTGATCACATATCCCCATGCATTTGGTACTTCATTATTGAGCTGCTGCCAGTCAACAACATGAGATGATGCTGAAATATGCAGACAGGAAAGGAAAGTTTTCCTCCTTGTGATGTTTTCGCTCTGGTGCAAGCGCAACCGCCCACCTAAGACACTACCCCATCTCGGATGGACAGGGCACGTGATAATATAAGAAGAAGCTATCAGGTCAAGATAAAAAAGAGTTTAATAAAATGAAAGCAAAGTCTCCATGCACAAGCAAAGGCAAAGAATAAAGATTTTTCTCTACCTCTCATCAGCAGATGATGTTTAGCTACTCTTCTAGGAAGCAGGGTTCTAATATGCTCTAGAGGACAAATGCAGTCAACAATATTTCTTCTTTCCTCTATCCCAGATGTATATCTGGTATGGAACACTCCTTTGGTTGATTTGGTTGATTTGGGTTAGCTGGCCCTGCCCACACCATAGCCTGCTGTTGGGGAAAATGTTGAAGGGAAAAAAAACCCCACAGCCTTGGTGCTGTGCAAGCACTACTCCACAACAGCCAAAAAGATACCGTTGTGTTATCAACACTCTTCTAGCTACCACTACATAACACAGCACTACGAGAGATGTCATGGGGAGAATCAACTCAGCCAAACCAAACACAATCTCTACCCCTTATTCCATACCATTTGCCTAATGCTCAGGTCCCACATACAGATGTTTCTGAGCATTCCATTGCACTTGATTGTCACACTGAAATTCGTTCTTGACAATACTTACAATCTAAACTACACACTTAAACCATCCTTATAGCTAACATTCAGATTTATAGAAATTGATTGACTACTATTCCCAGTCTGTTAATACAGAGAAGTTACTCTTCCATTCCAAGGTTTCTTCCACTCCTTTAGATGTTGCTTGGGCCCCGTTAGTGGTGTTTGGGACAGAAAAGTCTGTATATTAATCTGCTGGGCAACAATACTAGCTCAGTTTCTGTCACAATTGCATTCTTCTTTTTCTTTGTGGAACACCTTGTATATTTAGATCATTCCTATCACATCACTTGTCAGACTCTGATTAACAATGGGTTGAATGACTCAAATATTATCAAAATAGAGAAGAGCAGAGGAGTGAGACTTGCAGCAGATTCCAGGGCTAAACTGCTGCAGCTGACAAAGAAATATGCATTTTGTAGTGAGAACAGAACAAGCCAGTCCTGAATCACTACTGCTATCTGCAGTAGTATATTTATGTGGGAATATGATGGGTTCTCGCTTCCCAGAGACACAGCAAAGAACTCGCCTCACTACTGTTTTGTCTATGTTCCCAAAAAATGCTAAGTGTCTCACGTGATGGGAGTGAAGAAAAAGCCCCTTGCAGAAGAAGGTAAAAGGGGACTTAAACAGAAATGGCGGGGACCAATCACCCCCATTGCTATCCTACCCCCACATTCATGGAGTTGGCTTTGCCAAGAAACTGACTAAGAAGGTAGCCAGAGACACTGAGAATCTGAGAAGCCAAAGAGCGAGCCTGGAGAGCCGTGCCATGCCAGAGACCACTGTATTCCGGAATTGTGATCTAAACCTTGTCTATTTTCTCTCTTTTCCCTTTACCCTTCTATGCACTCTTTGAGGATGGTATCTATTATACTTGGTAAACTCAACTTCTCTGTGGACCTGTGTAGTAAGTTTCTTATTTTGACCCAAGTGGATCCATGAACCTGAGTCAGCCCCTTTTCTTTCTCTAATTGACTGGGACATGACAGCCACTTCCTAGAACATACAACCCACATCCCTGCCAAGGTTCAATGCCCTTGAGGTAAACGCTGAGTCTCCCTATCCTTTTCATTAACTTTCAAATACATCCAGGTCCTTGGGTAAAGACAATTCCGAAAATCAGAAAGAGTTTGCCTACCCCAGTCGTTTCCCCATGCGCGCTACAAGGACCTTATCTCCTCCTATAATACTTAGAGGTTTTGCAGGGCAGAACCAGGGGTGAGCCACGCTGGGCTGCTGCTTTGTGGCAGGACATTGTTAGTCAAGTAGAAAACATTACTCTAAAGAGTATGTCATGTCAATGCTCCACACCTAAGAGCTGTGCCACTGAAGAACATCAAAACAGGTGGACACACTTGCCAAGATTGTAGTGTCTCAGACGCACCTGGACTGGGGACAGCAGGTTGAGGGAGGTGATTCTCCCCCTCTACTCGGCTCTGGTGAGACCCCACTTGGAGTACTGCATCCAGTTCTGGAGCCCTTATTATAAGAGGCATGTGGACATGCTGGAGCTTGTGCAGAGGAGGGCCACCAGGATGATCAGTGGGCTGGAGCACCTCTCCCATGAGGACAGACTGAGGGAATTGGGGCTGTGGAGTCTGGAGAAGAGGAGGCTCCCAGGTGACCTTCTTGTGGCCTTCCAGTATCTGAAGGGGGCCTACAGAAGAGCTGCGGAGGGACTTTTTAGGATATCAGGTAACGAGAGGACTAGGGGGAATGGAGCAAGGCTGGAGCTGGGTAGATTTAGAGTGGATGTGAGGAGGAAGTTCTTCACCATAAGAGTGGTGAGAGCCTGGAATGGGTTTCCCAGGGAGGTGGTTGAGACCCCATCCCTGGAGGTGTTTAAGGCCAGGCTGGATGAGGCTCTGGCCAGTCTTATCTAGGGTGAGATGTCCCTTCCCATGTCAGGGGGATTGGACTAGTTGATCTTTCAAGGTCCTTTCCAATCCCTAATGATTCTATGATTCTATGATTCTATGACGTAAAGGTGAACTATTTATATCTCAGCAAGCCCATGAAATGTTGTGATATCTGGGGAGAAATAGAACAGAGACGGACTTGTGACTGAGGTGTGGACCTGACCTTGTCTCCATGGTTTCCCACGAATGTGAGACATGCTGCAACCAAGCAAGCCATAAGTGTAAAATCTCCCTGGAACAGAGTGATGGCTGCATTTTCACTATGGTGAAGCCTGGCAGTTTGACTACATTGGATTACTGCCACAAACATGCCAAGACAAGTGCTACATACTCAACATGGTAGAAGCAACTACACGTTCGCTGGAAACACCCTGTAAATCTTGTGACTGCCCAAAACACCATCGTAGGCCTTGAAAGGCAAATTTTGTGGCAACAGGGTACCTTAGAAAAATTGAATCAGACAATAGGACTAATTTCCAAAAGAATTCCATCAGCTCCTGGGCCAAGAAACACAGCACTGAATGGATGCATCATATCACCTATCATCCACAAGCCTCTGTAAAGAATGGAAAATATAATGAGCTGTTGAAGACTATGTTAAGAGCATTGAGAAATGGACCATGGAAGCACTGGAATGTAAATTTAGCAGAAGCCACTTGGCTGGTTAACTTTAGAGACTCTACTAAGTGTCCTTGTTCTGCCCAAACCCTTCCACACACTCTGACACCTCAGCAGTAGCCAAAACACTGGCGTATTATGTGGATGCTTCTAGTTACCACTACAAACACAAGACTGTGAGAGATGTCATAAGGATAATTTAACCAAGCAAAATACACTCCTTTAGACTAATCAAAGCTTGCACAAAGAAATTACTTCAGTGCAAATCAAAACTGACTACCAGAATAACGGATGACTAGCATTACTGGGGCTAGTCCTGTGTTGTAGTTTGAGCCTGGTGAGGGTTTTGATACTGAAAAAGTGGGTTGTTGGTGCAGCACTGGTAAGAAGCTCTGCAAAGATAGAAGCTTTCCCCAACTCCAGTTACTCACCCACCTCTGGAAGTCTGGACCAATTAGTGTCTGCAAATAAACCTACTTTAGGGGAGTAAAAACCTGTGGGACAAGTTTTCTGTTTCCGGTTGGATTTGGCCTATTGTCCAGGAGAAGTTACTGGGTTGAACATGCTATGGCAAGACAATTTACTCTCAGAGTGTGATGAGAGAAGACAAAGAGAGTTAGTGGAGATCCCGTAGGTCAGCGGAGAAGAGTCCCTGAAAAACTGTGGTGAAGAGTGTAGAAGAAGAGAGTCTCATCTGTAGCCCATGGAGGATGACACACTGGAGCAGGGGACTGGACCTGAGCACCAAGAGCAGGAGACTGATCCTGCAATAAACCACTGGCTCTGAAGAAGGGGGCTGGCTGGTGGAACAGACATGAAGATGTCCTGCAGCCCACAGAAAACCTCCAAGTCACAGAAATCTCAGTCAGGATTTGTCCCCTTTGTGTGGCAGGGGGAGGATATTATGTTGGTATAGGGAAAAGGACTGCTCAACGTTTTCTCCCCTGAAGGAAATTAGTTTGTCCCCAGTCTGGTCAGTGTGGCCAGTTGCTCACATCGTGTTTAGTACCTTTATCAATGATCTGAAAGAGGACATTGGGTGTACTGTCAGTGAGTTTACAGATGAGATCAAGTTTGATGGGTGTGTTGTTCTGTCTGAAAGAAGGGAGTCTCTACAGAGGAATCTGGTGGAGCTGGATCCATGGCCTGAGGTTCAAAAAGGGCAAGTACCAGGTATAGCACTTGGGCTACAGCACTACGTAATGCTACAGGCTTGGGAAAGTGTGGTTGGAAAACCGCGTATCGGAAATAACGAAAACACTGGTCAAGAGCTATGAATATGACCCATCAGTGTGCCCAGGTGGCCAAGAAGCCCACAACAATTTGGCTTGTATCAGAAACACTGTAGCCAGAAGGAGTAGGGGACTGACCCCTTGTATTTAGCACTAGTGAGACCCCACCTTGAAAAGCAACGAAGATCAATGAAGTCAGTGAGAGGTCTATAGCGCAAGACTTAAAAGGAGTAGCTTTGGAAACTGAGGTTGTTTTTCCTGGAGAAAAGGAAGGTAAGGGACGCCTGGTTGCTTTCTACAGATTCCTGAAAAGAGGCTGTAGTAAGAGTGGATCTGTTGCTTCTCCCAAGTAACAAGTGATAGAACAAGAGGAAATGGCCTGAAAAGGCACCAGGGAAGGTTTAATTGGACACTAGGAACTTTTTTTTTTTACTGAAAGACACTGTTAGTGATTGAAACAGATTGTCCACGGAACTGGTGAATTCAACAACCCTGCATGTATTACAAGACACATAGATGTGGTGCTTCATGATATGATTTAGTGGTGACCTGGCAGTGCTAGGTTAACAGTCAGACTCAACTTTAAAGGCCTCTTCCAACCAAACCAGTTCTGTTACTCTATTCCAATTCTACGATGATGTATATACAAAGTTCATGTACATTTTATTTTCCCCTTTTCAGTCCTCTTTTTAGATGAAGCAGTAGAGACACAACTGGTTATCGCGTGCTCCAATATCAACTGCAGACAGAAATCCTGCTAATTCAATTGCTCATGTCATAAGAACAGTTATTGAAGTGCCCTGAAATTCACAGCATCCCCTGCCATAAACAGAAAAAGACTGGTGAGACTTTATCTTTCCCTAATAAATTTCATTTAAAGCTTGATTTTAATTAGAAAACCCAGAAGCATTAGGTCCAATTCATTCTTGTTTTGCATGTGGTTGAACTGATCACAATACAAGAAGGGAATAAGCCTGAGCAGAGAACTACGCAATAAACATGTATGCACTCAATTCTAGACTATCCATGGTTGGATTATTTGGATTAATCTGTGCCTAGTGCTATGGAGTAAAAAGCAGAGTACACTATTCTTCTGGGCCCTCCTCATCACGATACTTCTTAGGCAGTCGCTGTTTTGTACAGAAATCAGTTTAAAACTCTTTTTAAACATTATTGTTCATGTACCAAAACTGTATTTGTAGCCTAATTTAAAACCACTCTATTACCTATGCCTTCATTCTTACATGAGTGAATCATCTAATCCTCATCCATCTTCTGTAGGCTGACAGAATCAACTTTTTTTTTCAGTGTTACTTTAATTAATTTAACGCTGATCTAAATTCTGCTAGTGACCTCTTTCAGAAGTTACAAGAATATCCATAGTCCCAGTTACTGTCCAGGTTAGATTTTCTGGAAGTTGACAAGAGCATTCTGCACACCTACCAGAGGGTAGGGTTGAATTGGTTCTGTGGCTGGGGTAGGACTACCCTACGTTATGAACCTTCCTCTCAGTCCGCCTAAGTCAAGGATAGATTCACTCAGGTCAAAGAAGATAAAGCAACTCTTGAGTATAAATTTTTCCTGTACCTCTGTGTTTAAATTCTTCCTCTCCCACATCAAAAACATGCCACAGTGAGTCAGTTCCCCAATGCTACAAGAAAACTGTGCAAAAACTAATAATGTTGGAACGATGCACAGCACAATCACTTCACATCTGCTGAGAAAAGCAGAAAAGGGAAAGCAGTAGCCAGCTGCCACTGCCACTGAGATTCATTCCAAGAGATGCACATCTGGATCTCACAGTTGCTAAACTCATAGAGACTGACTGTTTCCAATTCAGGAGTAATCAGAGGGTGAGATAACAGAAGCAGCACCATTCCAGTACAATCAGTGATACAGAAACGACACAAGGACTGCTCTTCACTCAGGAGTTGTTGCATCTGTTTTCTCAGCATTTCTAATATGTGAACCTGTTTAATGTCTAAGCCTCTAGGACTGAGAATAATGAAGAACGTTGTTTCAGGTGCCATTTTAAAAAACTACATAGCTGCCATTAGCACAACAACACTGTTTACGATCTTGCTTTCCAGTTAGAAGAAAACATGAATCCATGTATGTGTTCGACTGGTACAAGTCCATTGTCAGAGCTGGTCTGGATATATTGCCTCTCTCTTTTCCTCCTCTACTGTTCATTTTCTAATGTGCTGAATAACACTAATAAATTGACACACATTTTCAGTTAGAAATCATGATTTTTCAGCAGAAGCAGTTATCTAAAATGTAAAGGAAATTTTAAAAAAAAAAGGAAGAAAGTGGGGGTTTTTTTCCTTGAAATTCCATTTAATCAAAAGCTAACGTGAAAGAAACTTTCTCATTCTTTTGAAAAAAAAAAGATTCAGTTGTTTGTGTTCTCACAGTAACTTCTGATTTACACTGTTATGACGTCTGAAGCAGGCCATCAGAATGATCTTGCTGCTATTTCCAGTGTACGCTCTCGCTGTTTTCAGAAGAGTTAGGGATATTAAATAGGAAATCTTTGAAGTTTTCTTTTCTAAATCAGAGCAGTTACCTACAAATATGCATTTATCTTAACTAACGGTTATTATCATAATTTGATTCAAGAGTATGTGCTTCTTCAAATAAAATATGCACTCTCAAATATTAACACCTACATTGGATAAGCAAGACACACGTTTTCACGCTGTTACTGACATATATTCATATCAGAGCATCACCCGAGACTGAAAGCTATGTGCATGTTTTGAGTGAGAGGTTTGTACTGAATCAGTGGCAGACCTATACTAATAATAAATACAGACTCAGAATTAAGGAAATTTAACATGTTACACAGGAAATTTAGAAATATTTTCAGACCGTTTTTTATGCACCTGTGCAATTTGCTTTCTTTTAAATTCACTGGGCTGAATCCCAATATTCAAGAGGGTAGTAATCAATCACATCTTCACAATCTTAGCTCAACAATTCAACTGGACCAAAGACCACTTTTAAATATTTAAGTAATTTCTTGTTTCCTTATTTTTTATGTTTGAGTGATTGGGGTTTTTTTAGGTTTAGCCATGTCCAGATTGTAGATTTATAGTTTTATGATGAATTCATAGGAATAATCAAAGCTTCTAGCTCATCCATGTAAGGCGGCTACATTTTTGGTATGTTTCTGGTTTTAAAATGTCATGTAAATCCCGGGGTGCTCAATGCGTGCATTTATTTCAGTTTAAATAAAGGAAACTTTGATTAGAGGAGCATCTGAAAATTGTAATCAGAAAGCAAGACAGAAGTCAGAAGAGGTACTGCAGGAGAGTGTATACAGTGTGCTGATGGATTGCCTGCATTCTGTATGGAGGACCCTAAACAAAAGATGAACCTGTAGCAGTAACAAGGCATATGAGCTTCCAGATGCTTGAACTGGGGTATCTTGATTCCATCAGTGGAACATACAAAACAAAATACTTGGGCCAAGTGTTTCAAGCAAAGTCAAAGAATCTCAGAATAGCAGAACATTAGAGATTGGAAGGCACCTCAAAGATCATCTAGTCTAATCCCCGGCCACAGCAGGACAACCTAGAACAAGTCACACAGAAACATATCTAGGCAGGTTTTAAACATCTCCAGAGAAGCGAGACTCTACAACCACCCTGGACAGCCCATTACAGTACTCTGACATCCTCACCTTGAAGAAGCTTCTTTTCATATTGATATGGAACCTCATATGTTCCAGCTTACACCCATTGCCCCTTGTTCAATCATTGGATGACAGAGAGGAGAGCCTTGCTCCATTTTCCAGACACCCATCACTCAAATATTTATAGACACTAATGAGGTCATCCCTCAGTCTTCTTTAAGCTAAACAGACCAAACTCCATCAGCCTTTCCTCACAAGGGAGGTGTTGTACACTCTTTATCATCTTTGTGGCTCTGCACTGAACTCTTTCCAGCAGTTCTGTGTCTTTATGGAACTGAGTTAGCCCAGAACTGGACACAAATTCCAGATGCAGTATCACAGGGCAGAGTAGAGGGGGAGGAGAACCTCTCTCAATCTGCTAACCACACCCCTTCTGATCCACTCCAGGATGCCGTTGGCCTTGTTGGGCACAAGGGCACATTGCTGGCTCATTGTCATCCAGCTGACCACCAGGACACGCACATCACTTTCTCCTACACTGCTCTCCAACACTGCTGTCCCCAACCTATACTGGTACCTGGGGTTGTTCTTGCCCACATGCAAGACTATACACCTACCCTTGTTATACTTTATTCAATTTCTCCCTGCCCAGCTCTCCAGCCTGTCCAGGTCCCGCTGAATGGCAGCACAGTCTGCTGGGGTGTCGGCCACTCCTTTCAGCTTCGTGTCATCTGCAAACTTGCTGACAGTGCACTCTAATCCCTCATTTAAGTCATTAATGAATAGACTGAATAGGACTGCTCCTAGTACTGACCCTTGGGGGACTCCACTAGATACAGGCTAGTCCAACAAGACTCTGTCCCATTGACCACTACTCTCTGGCTTCTATCCTGCAGCCAGTTCATGATCCACCTCACTACCCAGTCATCCAGACCACACTGCCTCTTTTTGGCCCCAAGGGTGCAGTGGGAGACTGTGAGAAATGTTTTACTGAAGTTAAGATAGACCACATCCACAGCTCTGCCATCATCTGTCCACCTGGTTATGCCCTCATAAAAGGCTATTGGATTGGTCAAGCATGACTTCCCTTTGGTGAAGCCATGCTGACAGCCCCTAATGTTATGTCTGATGTGCCTAGAGACAGTGTCGAGGATAAGTTGTTCCATCAGCTTTTCTGGGATGGAGGTGATGCTGATCAGTCTATAGTTACCTGGGTCCTTCTTCTTACCCTTTTTTTTTGCTATTCTCCAGTCCCTAGGCACCTCTCCTGATCCCCATGTCTTAGCAAAGATGATGGATGGTGGCCTGACAATGACTTCAGCTATCTCCCTTAGCACTCACGAATGCAAAAAATCAGGGCCCATGGTGTAACAGGTTGAAATTAAGAAACTGCTTTGCTCCCAGGTTTTAAGGGGAAAGGACACCAAAGCAGTGAGGTCTCAGTGAGATCTCGGATAAATTTGCCAGACAATGGATTGCTTAGGAAACTAAAAGAGGAAAAGTTTATCAACTCTTAAACTAGGTACAGAAAAGAAGAAAAATGTCAAGCAAGTTAGTGCAGAAATGCAGCCAATCAGAAACTGTG
>JAOXOE010026806.1:0-20369 GCA_028565055.1 Phoeniculus purpureus
AGAAGGAGACTCCACAACCCCCCTGGGCAGCCCCTTCCAGGGCTCTGTCACCCTCACTGGGAAGAAGCTCCTTCTCAGACTGATGTGGAACCTCCTCTGTTCCAGCTGACACCCATTGCCACTTGTCCTATAGTTGGATGCCCCTGAGCAGAGCCTGGCTCCATCCTCCTGACACCTGCCATTTCCCCATTTATCAACATTCACGGGGGTCCTCCCTCAGTCTCCTTGTTTCCAAGCTCAAGAGACCCAGTTCCTTCAGCCTTTCCTCATCAGGGAGATGCTCCACTTCCTTCATCTCTGTGGCTCTGCACTGGACTCTCTCCAGCAGCTCTGTGTCCTTCTGGAACTGATGGGCCCGGAACTGTTCACAATGTTCCAGATGTGGTTAAAACCCTGCTGGCAGCCCTGCAGCTCCCTGCATCCTGACAGGAATGAGGAGGTATTCTCAATTCCCAAGGTAACTGTGGTGCTTTGGTCCTGGTGAGCCTGTATCCCAGGTGAGGAGCCAGGGAGTATCCCCCCAGCCCTGCTCTCTGCAGGGACACTCCTGGAAGCCCAGGCAGCAGTGAGTGTGGGACCTGCAGACACCCCCCATCCCTAGATGTCCCTCTGTCCTCCAATGCAAGGCTGGCAAAAGAGCTCAAGCCCATGTGTTCCCACCCAGACTCCATCCCAGGACTCGCAGAGCTGCTCTGGCTGAGCCAAGGGAAGGAGCACAGGCTTTAACCCAGAAATTCCGGGTGATGGCCGCACGAGCTGGTGTGACCGGCCCCAGCGGAGTGGGTGCGCAGAGCAACGCCTTCTGCCAAAGCTTCTACTGACGCAGCCCCAGGACCAACCCTTCAGCTCGTTTTTCCTCAGCACAGCAGAGCTGTAGCCTGACGCTGCCCAACAGCATCTGCGCCTGCCGCCCGCCCAGCTGCGGCCAAGGAGAGGCTTGTGGAGACTTGGCCATCGTCACTCCGATGCTCCAACTCCCGGCTGTAAATCTGGTGTTAGAAATAAACACCCGCGTCGCCTGGCGCGGGCTGCTCCTGCCCAAGGGCGGAGGGGGCAGGACCGGCCGAGCGGCAGGAGAAAAGCAAATGACTCATTAATTCTCCAAGCGAGAGAAACTCCTCCAGCACCATGGCCCGCGCAGGGAAAGAACCAGAAGGCGCTACCCCCCTCGTTAAATTCAAAGGCAACATATCAAGACTTCTCAGAAATCTCTGCAGCAGCCCAAGGCATCAGAAAGGCTTCGATTACTTCAGGGCACAAGGTCAGCTCTGCCGAAATGCCCACGCAGCGCGAGGAGCTGCCGTGAATGCGGATGCTGCCAGTGCGGAGGTGTCTGCTGGAGCAGCGCAAGGTGGAGAGAGAAGCTGCAGCAGAGAGCGACGGAGACTGCGTCCGGCGTGGTTTCTGGGTGAGGTCCGGCCCTGGGGTTTGCTGCGTGGCAGCTGGACACAGAACACCCAGCAGATGAGCATCAGTAACCATTTCATTCATTTCAGTGTCACGCTCTGACCTACAGCCAGAATTACACCAAAAAAACCCCGTAAAAAGTGGTGTTTTATATATATAGAGAAAAAATCCTCCTCTACCCCCCCGGAGATGTAAACCCCAAGCAGGTAACAGGAACAGAGAGACCTGCAGATCTGACAGAGGAGCCAGGAGGACAAAACACCCCCAGAGCAAGCAGAGAAAAGCAGCCTTGCTCTCTGGAAGAGGCACCGACCTGCAGCTGGCTGTGAAGGCTGAAACCAAACATTATTTTTCCTTTTATTTCCCTCTTATCTCCTGAATGAAATGCAGAGAATGAGACAGGGCGCGGGGGAACCTCCAGGGAAAGACACGCAACACTAACTTCAACACGCTCTCCAGCTACTCATAATTTAGTTAGAGCCATCCATAGCCAAAGCACAGAAGAAATTAATCGGAAATAAATTATTCATCCCTCCACAGGACTAATGAACCTCTGCAAAGCTGCGCTCCCTCCTCCCCGCCTACTGCCTTTGATAACGAGGGAACCGCGCTGCACCTTGAGATAATCTGTCCTTGGGGAACAGCCACTTGGAATCCCGACTGTGCTCTCGGCCTCCTCAGCTGGAAGCAGGAGAGGAGACAAATGAAGCAGCCTTGGACCTGGGGGGGATCTGTACAGCTGGAGTGACGAGACACTGCTGTCCCTCCCCAAGGGTCTTGGCGCTGCTGCTCTGCGACAGACGGCACCTCTGGGGTTCTCCAGCTCAACACCCACACATTGCATCAGGGCTTGAGCTGGGGGACCCCTGAAAATGCAGCCTGAAGAGTCTGCCCTCCCAAACTCACCTCCTCCCTCCCTGGTCCCAGCGAAGCTCTGGTTTGGGTGGAGCAGCTCGTTTTCCTGGGGTGTGGCTGATTCTCCCTTGCAGAGGTGCAGCAGCAAGTTCTACAAACTCTAGTGAGCTGAGCCCCTGTTAAATCCTGTCCTAAGGGCTAAACTTGACCTGGTGGGGAGCATAACCCTCCCAAGAAGGCATCTGATAGCGTGACTGCTCCTCACCAGCCCGACTGCTGCAGGACTTCTTTATCCTGCACGTGCAAGTGAAGCTTGAGTTACATAAATGAGGCACAACTGGTTGATCTGCCCCTAATCCCGCAGGGGATTCAACCATTGATGGTTGGGCATGGGCCACCAAAGACACCAAAAAGGGTTCAGAAGAGTTTGGGAAGCAATCCAGTGTTGCTAAAGATGAGATGATAACTCCCTACAGGAGTGGAGTGGGGGCTGTGAAATACTTCATCTGTGGTTCTCCTCTCTGCACTGGTACAAACTAAAGCTCAGAGGAGGAAAAGGAGGAGGAGAGGAAGTCCCTCAAAGCTTGAGGCTGGTCTAAGTCTCCTGTCAAAGCCAACATCTCCAGCATCTCTCCTTGCAGGGCAGTGAAGGTGCCAAAGGGGCACTCCCTGCTTGGGAGACACCGGGGACTGGGGCTGTTTGACACTTGGTCCATCAACGGTCATTTGTGGAGACAGCGTGAGAGATGGTACTGGGACTTCCATGGGGGACAGCGGGTGAGCCCAGCACACATGAGAGAAGTTAACAAGCAGCTGGAGATGGGCTGTAGCTTCAAGGTGTAACAGCAGCCGAGGCTGCTGGCTTGCTGGAAGGTTTGCCAAGGTGCAGAAGGCATTAACTCGCAGGTACCTGGATCCCAGCTCTTAAAGGGTTGGGGTTTTTTGGGTGGTGGTGCTGATTTGGGGTTAGTTTCTCACCCCTCCCACAATAAATAATGAAAAAGAGGAATAGCTCTGCAAGAGGGAGTGAGCAGGAAACTGAGCTCTCAGGCAAAACCCTCTGTGCTGCAGCAGGAGCTCAGCCAGGGTGGAGGCTGCGACACCAAGTGTTTCACAGCCAGATATTCTCTGAATCCACCCTAGACTGTTTTAGTAGCTGCTGATTTGCAGGTCTCTTGACTTTCTCCACCATGTGGACCCAGCAATATCCTGAGTTTTGCTCCTGCTAAGCTGTCTAAGGGCAAACACCCTGGTCAGATGCTCCCTTGGTCTGAATGGAGATGCAGCACCACGGTATAGGATGGTTAAGAGATCATGGGAGTGATGTGACACAGGTTTTTCAGCAGCAAACTGTAAATCCTAAGTCTGATGAGCTTTGCTCCCAGTCACCGCAGCAAGCCCTGAGCAACAGAGTTCCCTTCTGCTCACTTAGAGTCTTTTTTTGATGAGTTTCTCCAGTTTCCGTATGCGAGAGGATTCCTGCTCAGGCGTGGGAGCGCTGAGCGACAGGGAGCCGGGGTTCTCCACTCCGGAGGGGGGAGCCGGGAGGCGCTGGCGGAAGAGGTCCAGCATGCTGCTCTGCTCACTCCTCTTCAGACCCTGCAGGAGCAAAGAACAGCGGAGCGAGACGGTCAGATTTCTCTGATCTGGGCGCAGGTGTGCACAAGAGTAGCTGCAGGAGAGCCCATCTCAAACCCGAGCCTTTTGGTTCAGCCACCAAGAGCTGTACATAGACCTCTGGATGATCCTTAGACAACTGAGCTCAGCTGGAGCAGGTATGAGCAGCATGCGGCATCAGCTGAAAAGCTGCTTCAGTAGCAGCTCTACAAGCACTCAGAGTGCAGAGCATACCCTTGCCTTTAGGAGTGCTTTTCCCACTCCTAAACCTCTCTCTAGTTCTACTGAAAGAGCCCCCAACAATCTCAGCGTGGTGCTAGCAGACAAGGAGAAACTCGGTGGTACTGGCTCTAACCTTCATGTCCAGTATCTTCTGGAAGGTGTCGTTGCTGCAGTCAGCAAGCAGTTTGATGTAATTGTCCACAAACACAACCGGGGGCTCGTGTGGAGCCATAACCACCTGCCAAGACAAGAAACAAAGAGATCAGACAAATTCTGAGAGTTCAAGTGAGTCAACCCAGGCACACAAACAGCAGCAGGACTGGCTTCTCCTAAAATAAAATGCTTAAGGAACAAGAGAGACACTGGATGTGCTACTAACTGTGAGGTAAAGGTGAATGAAGCAAGGAGCAGGGAAGAGGAGGAAGAGGAGGGGGTCTCTTCCCACACAGCAGTGGTGCTCAGACCCATTGGCTGCACATTGTGTTTCAAAGCACAGCAGAACTCTGCTGGTGCGCTGGTGTATTGCCAAAGCTCAAGATCTTATCCTGCTGCATGGTGAAAGACCATCTGTGGAGCTGCTTGGGGATAAAGGGCAGTGCCGGTGGTGACACTCCAAGTCCCCAGCAGATCAGGCAGCCTGGATGCTGTCCAGACCCTGACTCTGGTGGTGGGTCCCCCTCGCTCCTTCCAGCCTGGAAACAGCATCTCATAGGGGACTCTGAGAAGACTCTGCAGTGAATCCCTCTACTCCCAGGGCAGTGCTGGTTGGAGCAATCTGCTGCACAGCCCTCCTGCTTCTGATGTGCAACCCCAGGGGCAAGCGGTGCCACACACAGCTGCTCTGTCCTCTGGAGAGACTGGGATGGAGCATGTGAACACCCCCGCCTCCAACACCTGCCCTGGAGCTCCAACCCTCTCAGTCCCAGCAACAGACAATCAGGAAAAAAACCATCACAATAGCCTTGAGGCTGGGAAGATGATTATTCATGGCTGTGTTTTCCATACACGAGCAGAGCGCTCCACAGAGAGCACAGCTTTGATAACGCCAGGCAGCAAACCCATCTCTGCGAGGAAGCGTGTGTGACCGTGTGCGTGCACGCAGGGCAGAGACAACGCAGGACCAGACCCTGCCCTGTCTCTGAAAACATTTCCATGTGTTTCCATCGACCCGGCTCACCCCACACTACAGCCTGTCACCGAGCTGTTCCTCTCTTTCCCCGCACTTCAGCCCAATGAACCATCGCAGCCATGTACGCACTTATAAATCCTTAATTTACAGCCCTTGTAAAAACCTGCTGCCAAGATGAAAAGCTGGAACTTCAGACAGCACAGGCGGAGAGGAAAGGAAAGAGCTCTGCGGGACGTGCGTACCCGGCGCCCTCCTCCCCTGCTCTGCAGGGCCGAGCTGAATTAATTTGTTTGTGCCAGCAATACTCCTGCTGAATTAACTGCACCAGGATAAGCCCGGGCAGGATATTTTATACCGGTATTGTTGGCATCGCTCGTGAACCGCCTCGGTCCGTGGTAGGGGAGCCCTGAAAACAGAGGAAGCAGACTGGTCTGTGCTTCTGATGGGGTGAAACAGCTCACAGGGAAAAGAGCCTTTAATGTGTGATTTGGAAAGAGCAGAGCGTGAGCGCTGATGAAAGGCAAACAGAACGGCCAGAGAGGACCCAGCAGTATCGGGGTATTTTCCTTCAGGTGGTTTCTAAGAATACTTGGACTTGCTTTAATCTATCTACCAACATCTCAATCACCTTACTCTGAAAGCACAGGGCTGCAGAAGGGATTTCTGAATTCAGAACAGAAACTCAGCTGTGGCACCACCTTGGCCAGGCGAGCAAAGCCACGCTGAGCAGAAGCAAGCACAGAAAGCCCAGGCTCCACACCCCCTCCATACCTTGGCTGTGGTTCACGTGAAGCTCTGGCAGGCTCTGCCTGTCCTGCCTGACCCCAGGTCCCACTAATTCCATCCTGGGAGCATCTCCACACCATTGCTGGTCAGGCAGGGACAACCCCATCGCCCAGGAGGGCCCAGCTGCACATCTCCTATGGCCTCTCCTGAGATCAAACCTTAACTTCTCACTCCAGCATCAAGGAGGGGAAGGGGCGACTGCTCTGCTTGTTACTTTTTATGAAGACAACACAGTGCTTTTGGGTCATTTTCCAGGCACCAGGTCTGGAAAATGAAAAAGGACTCTGGTGAATACAGTAACCCAGACATGTTTGCACTGGCTGTTGCACTAGACAGTAAACAGGTGACTCAAGCACGGCTTGGCTCCTCTGCCTGATGGAGTCTGCACAAAGGCCTGGAGTAACCTGAACTGGAGGGTTTGCCCCGTGGCAGACACTGGTGGATGCTAGCTCTGGTTTTCACAAGTTCTTCAGGGAAGCTGGTGCCCCAACTCACCTCATAAGCAGAACCTGAGCTCTCGGTTACCTTGAAAAATGAGGTTGAAATCTCAAAGGCAATGTTGAAAGCGAGTGGGGGCAAACCCAAGGTGAATAAACCAGCTCTGTAGAACAGCTGGCAGCACACCCAGGCAGGCTCACATACATTCATGTGCAAATGCAGATTGCCGCGTTCAAAGGAAGGGCCCCCTGGAATTCGCTTGCTCTGATTCCCAGTCCAGGAGTCTGGCTGGCAGGTTATCAAAAGTCTTGAGTTACCTTCAGGATCATTTCAGCCCGAGTCATGCCTTTCACCACTATCTTTGTGTAGCTGGCAGGAGCCTTCCTCACCACTTGGGACCCAATGGAGGGCAGATCCAGGAGAACCATCTTCAGGGAGTGAGTGTCCAGCAGCAGCTGTAAGAGTTCATCACAACCTGTTATTTGAGACCCTTTTACTAAACCCCATTAGCTGCTAGAACACAACATCCTTAATGGTTGAACACTTCCCTCACTGCAAAGAGTCCTCCTGATCAGACTGTAGGAGGTTCCACATCAATATCAGAAGGAACTTCTTCCCAGTGAGGGTGACAGAGTCCTGGAATGGGCTGCCCTGGGGAGTTGTGGAGTCTCCTTCTCTGGAGACGTTTAAAACCCGCCTGGACATGTTCCTGTGTGACTTGGTCTAGGTGATCCTGCTGTGGCAGGGGGCATTGGACTGGATGATCTTTCGAGGTCCCTTCCAACTCCTAACATTCTGTGAATTACCTGTATTTTGGCACAAGGTGGGCAAAGAACTGTGTCAGGGATGGAGGTGTCCAAACACCAGCTCAAATCAGTAAAATTATTAATCATCTCTGTAGCACGTTTGGTACAGGATTAACCAACCTAACACAGGTTTTAAACCACTGGGATGGCAAGCACTCAGAGTGCTGCTTGCCTCACACCCCCTGCATTGACTTAATGCTTGAAATCAAACAGACAAAAGAAACCCAAAACATCATCCCCTCGGCTCCCAGGTTTTCACACTAATCAGCTCCTAATGTATTTCCAAGAGAAGCAAATTCACACCTCTGACAAACACATGCATTTTCCTTAGCTTTTTTTTTTGTGGAATTAATTCATGCAGTGGAGACTTAAAATCACTGTAATTCTGATTCATTTGAAGCAACCTCTAAAATCTTACAGGGACAGTCACCCCTGGAGTAAGGAAAGGGAATTGTCAAGTTGGCAACTTGACATCTTTGTGTGTTCAAATACAACCCCTACAAATAAATTTGCCTCCAAAAATTAAGCCAAACTAATCAAAACACAACCCAAGACACTGATGTCACCCACCTTACGCACACACTACCCCGTCATCCCAGCCTGCTCCTGAGTCCAGTGAGCAACCCCACCAGCCTGTGGATGGTTTCACATGAGAGAAGGGCAGATTGAAAGGAAGAAGTTCTTTAGCAGGAGGGTGAACACTGGAACAGGTTGCCCAGGGAGGGAGTTGAGGCCCCATCGCTGGAGATCTTCAAGAGGAGGCTGGACCAGGTTCTGGGCAACTTGCTGTAGTTGAGGCTGTCCCTGCTCTCTGCAGGGGTTTGGACTGGATGACCTCTGGAAGTCCCTTCCAGCCTGGGCCAGTCTATGATTCTATGAACCAGATCCAGCCCCACCATGTATATCCAGGCAAAGCTTTGCTGGGGGCACGTTCACCACTCACAGGTTTTGTCACACGTTCTCCTCTGTCTACCGTTTCCCTGCCTTTCCAAACCAACAGACAGGTGTGGCCTTTAATAGCCACACATGGATCCTGCTCTTTGCGACTTCTTGCATGGACAGAACTTACCAAACCCTTTAACAAAACACGTTTCCATTGTCAAAAGTGACGTTGAGCACTCAGGAGGCTGCTCTTGTTGGATTACGATGAGCAGATCAGCCCTGCTGCCATTTCTGGACCAGCAACTCAAGACATTGCACAACCAGGACAAACATACACAGCGTCACAGAGAGGCAGGGCTTGAAGAGACCTCTGAAGACTATCTAGTCCCACTCCATCACTTAAACATCTCTCATCTAACACAATTAACTTTACTTTCTTCCAGAGCCGCAGCTCCTCATGGTCTTCCCCTGGCTGCCAAAAGCCCAAGCACCTCATTTGCAGGGGGGATGGACTCAATGACCTTCAGAGGTCCCTTCCAACCCAGCTGTTCTATGGTTCTCTGAATTGAACAGACAAAACCCACCTTGTAGCACTCTGTGTACTCCTGCCCTTCACTTACGTCGCAGTCAAAAGGCAACGACACACGAAAAGCTGCGTGCGAGCTCCTGTTTAGCTGTTTCCCTGGTTGACCTGATCTGCCACTGCCAAGTGCATGAGAACAGCCTGTATGCTGGATGTGTTCACCCCACTGTCACTCAGAACGTAGCACACTGCTTAAACAGGCAACAGTGGGATTAATATGAGTAAGGACGCAGCAGGGAGCAGGCAGCAAATCACGCTGGAGCTGCTGAGCACTCTGTCTTGTGTGATTGCAGCATCCCCAGGGTTGGATCACTACAGGGATGTGCCCAGAGCAGAGATGTGCAGCAGCCAGGAGACTGACCGCACAATGCGAACACTTCCTCACAACAGCTCACCAGGCTGAAAGGCAGAGCCATGAGTCACACAAAGAGAAGTCGCTGCTTTAACCGTGTAAGAGAACACTGGGGGAGCTACCGTTGCTTCCGACAGAGTCTTTTCCCTAGAGTCACTTTCTGGCCAGAGTTGCATCGCTGTTGCGTAACAGAGTCCATGCGCATCCTCGCACAGGAACCCTCTGGTTTCCTTTCCTCCAGCCACCTCAGCCTCTCTGCTATTCCAGAACAGATTAGAAAGAGTCTGTCCACGAACCAGACAAGCAAATAAGGAGCAAATCAATGAGTGAAGAGGAGTTCTAGTCCTCAGCACAGTAGGACCGACTAGCAAAACAGATTCCCTTGCACTGGCATCACTACTTGTGGTACAGGAACTGATACTGAGAGTACAGGTGGCATCACCTGCAGAGACCCAAACTGTTCCCACAGACAGCACAGTGAAACCCCCATGAGAGCTGCTGGGGCACCACCAAAGCTTTTCAGTCTGTTTTCGCTGCAGCTATTTAGTACCTCAGTGCTACAAAACAAGGTTATGACGTTCTGAGTCACTCATCCTCTCTCCCAGCTTACCAAGAAAACCTGAGGAACAGAAACACAGGGAGTAAAGTGGAGGAGGACTTACCAAAGAGACTTACATGGGGTTTCACAGGTCTAACAGCGTTTGAGAGCAGAATGGCCATGGACACAAGCGCTGTGCTGCAGACAGACACGGAGTTTAGGGACAGGGTTCAACCCTGGGAGAGCTGAGTTCATGGTGGGACTCGATCATCTTGAAGGTCTTTTCTAACTGAGAGACTTCTATGATTCTACAAACTGCACGACAGCCCCGTCCTACCAGTTGGTACCCAGTAACTCGGCGTTAAAGCTTGGTGCAATGATCCCAGGGACATCTGCCCTAGAAAGGAGCCCTACAACTCATTCTGAAGTACACGGGAGTCACTGGTAGAACAGCACACAGAAACTATTTCTGTATCTGTGCAGAGCTGATCTCTGCCTTTTCTCTAGCCTAGATTTTTATTTCCCTTAAGTGATCAGCGTTGGCCTAATTCTACTCTCATTAACACGAGTTGAAGCTTTACCACTGCCTTCGAAGAAAATGCATTTAACCCTACCAAGCTCATGTTGAGAAACGCTGCTTAAAGAGAGCAGGACCTCTGCTTCTCCACCAGAGGACGAGATTATAGGTTTCTGTTACACCCCCATGCCCGACACTCACTTTTTGGTTTGGTGCAACAGTGCAGACCTGAAGCAACTCCTACACCCATCCATCTGCATCTCGTGCTAGTCCCAGCTGCAGAATTAAACAGTGCAACTTCATTCCATGAGCATCCAGTGCCTACAGACCTAAACCCAACCGCAGGTCTCAGGAAAGCTTCCAGTCATGTGCAGCTGAGTGCCTGCACTCCAGAGGCTCCAACTAAACTGTGCACAGACAGAGGGGCCTCAGAGCACTGATTGCTCCAGGATATTGATCTGCTTCTAATGCACCAAATGCCTTGCTGATGTGCACACATTTCAAACCCTAGTTCTCCTTCTGATCTCTATAATCTTTCTCTTTCCTTTGCCACCCTAAATAATTCACTCAGTACTACTGATGTTCACACCTTTGAGGGTCTGAGCCCCATACCATTACTTAAATTCCACAGAGTTCCCTTCTGGATCGTGGCCTTGGAGCTGTGCCTCCTCTTGCAGGGAACTCGACTGTGTAAAATTCTGTCCCAGAGCAAACCTTCCAAGACAATTCTAGGCAAGAGATCATTGCTTGAGCAACGCATTAACCAGCATCCTCAGATCAGGACAACTGCCACCCCAGAACCAAGGGCTCTGTTCCATCCGAGATCATATGTTCATTGCCAGATGAGCTCTGTGGTAAGGGTTGGACTTGATGATCTATTAGGTCCCTTCCAACCCTGGCAATACTGTGATACTGTGTGAACTACCAGTCACTCAGGCACCTGCAAACCCACTACCAGAATGAAACGGCGCAAAGGAGCTCCACAGGAACAGCCATTCGACTAGAGGGCAACGTTCCCAAATCGAATCACTTGCCTAGCAGGAACAGCAGTAGTTCAGGAGTTTTAACACGGAAAGACCATGACATTCACAAACACATCAGTGGTAACGGGAAGTTGTAAAGCAGCTCCAGTACCTCAGGCTTCCTCCCGCTAAAATTCCCTTTAACAACGATATCCTAAAGGTCTTGGAAGCCTCCCATCCGAAAGAACAACCAGGCTTCGCCTCGCTGCAACCTCATACCCTTTTGCTGCACACCTGGGGCAGGAGTCTGGCTCTGCCTTCTCTTACAGTTCTCTGCAGGGGACTGAAGAGAGCAATAAACTAGCCCCAGCCAAGCAATCTCGTCTCCAGATTGAACTGTACAAGCTGTAGACAGAGGGAGGCAGTTACTGTAAGTTTCATGACAACATGTTGGCTCGAGCATCACAGACAGGAGTCAAGTCCCACCTTCCACACCCAACTGCTTATATGGTGCCATTGCTCCTAAGAGTCAACGAAAAGTTTGGCTATCATTTGCCAGAGTCATTAGGACTGACATTTCATTTCAGAATCAAGGATAGATGTTCATAACTAGCACTGGTAAAGAAAAACCCAACAAGCCACTGTGTAGCTATAATGAAGTGCATCCATTTGTTCCAAACCCTAAACCTAGAGTGCGTGTTTCACAGATAGAATCACAGAATGGCCGGGGTTGGAAGGGACCTTAAAGATTACCCAGTTCCAAACCCCCTACCTAGGCAGGGACACCCTCACTAGATCAGGTTACTCAGGGTCCCATCCAAACCGGCCTTCAACACTTCCAGAGATGGGGCAGCCACAACTTCCTTGGGCAACCTGTTCCAGCATCTCAGCACCCTCACAGGAAGAAATTTGTCCTCACATCCAACCTCAATCTCCCCTCTTCAAGTCTGGGACCTTTTCCCTTTGTTCTCTTGCTACCACCAGTGTCAAAAGCCCTCTCCCAGCTCTCTGTAGCCCCCTTCAGATATTGGAAAACTGCTAGAAGGTCACCTGGGGGCCTGCTCCAGGCTGAACAACCTTAACTTGCTCAGCCTGTCCTCAGAGGGGAGCTGCTCCAGCCCTCTGATTGTTTGAGTTGCTCTCCTCTAGACACCTTCAAGGTGCTGTATGTCTTCCTGATGCGGGGGACTCCAGAACTTGACCCAGTACTCCAGGTGGAGTCTCATAAATGCAATCACACAAGTCTTAAACATACTGGGTTCCTGAGGGGAATGGCTTTCCTAGCTTTGCTTTCCCCAAGTCCACTAAGCCTTGTGTTTTATTTCCCCCTTTACAACACAATACAGAATCCAGAGAAACTCATGTTTTGCAAATTCAAATATCTTAAAACTGGTTCTTTTATTAATTGAGAGAATACACGAGGAAAAAAAAAAATCTCCAGACTTGCATTTTTATACCTTCAGTACCCACACACCCCACTGCATTTGGATGTCTTTGGTCCCCAGTTTAGAAGAGTTTCAGGTGACCAGAAACTTTATCTACTATATCAGCAGGTCCTGGGCCGATACCAAGGACTGTCTTGGAGCCAGGAGCTATCTGAGTACGACCTGCATCTTGTATCAAGCTTACAGTCAGTCCCAGGCGTTTAGCATCAGCCAGGAGCTGAATCAGAGTCTCTTCATCAGGAGCCTTCAGGACCACTTTAGGTTGTCCACAGTACTCCCACTGTTTCAGTAGTTCAGGATTTCTCCGCTGAACTTGCTTGTAGGCAGAAACACTAGCATGGGAACACTGTGCAGCCACTTTACCCTTTCCCATCTTCAAATCATTGCGGACGATCAGCACCATCTTGAATTCACCGGACTCTCCCATGATGCTTGTTTCACTCCCTAGGCTATTGGCAGCTGCTGTCATTCCGGCCTTGGAATGTCTCAACAGTTTCCCGCGAATGCCCCAGCCCAGGCACACGCCACACGCGACTCCAGCAATGACACTGAGAAACCCAGATTTAGAGATATAATCCATGATGGATTGTGGCTGTGAAAGAGGGTGGAAAGACAGCAATCATTGAGTATCAGTGTGAGAGAGCACCTGGCTATGTGGAGAGCAACAATGGTGGGTAAAAACAGGAACTATTCCCTCTTCATGCGTTTGGGAAAGGAAGTGCAGAGGCACTGATCTTGGTGCAAGGTCTTTTCACTTTCTAATGGCAAACCCAGCACTGGTGACAGTCACACGCCACCTGTGGAAAACATCTCTATGAACAGTGGCTGAGGAAACTGGGGTTATTTAGTCTACAGAAGAGGGGGCAGAGAGGAGACCATATTGCTGCTCTCTGCAACTATCTACAAGGAGGTTACAGCCTCCTGCTGGTCTCTTCTCCCAAATTCCTGATGACAGGACGAGGGGAAATGACCTCAAGTTGCATCAGGGGAGGTTTAGATTGGATCTTAGGAAGAAGATAGGGAGAGTGGTTGGGCACTGGAACAGGCTGCCCAGGGAGGCAGTGGAGTCCCCATCCCTGGAGGGGTTGAAAAACCAAGTAGCTAGAGCACTGGAGGCCATAGTCTAACGATTAGGGAGCTGTTGGGATGAGGGCTTGGAGGTCTTTTCCAGCCAAGGTGATTCTGTGTGATGGGCTTCACCTCGGGGAGCCCAACGAATTAAAACCCCACAAACTGTATGAAAATCACGACCAAACCTGGTGAGGGAAGCGGTAAGATGGAAGGGGTTCAGTTAATACCTCAAATTCTCTTGAGGGATAGTTGGAAGGAGAAGGGTTGCGAAGGTCGGATCTGTCAGCGGCTCCACTGGGCGCTGCGGCAGTTCGGGCGGCCACGGCCCCGCTAGAAACCCCGCCAGGCCCCGTGCATCGGCCTAATCGAAACCTGATGGGCCAAGGAGGACAAAAGCTGAATCGAACCGGGCTGTGCCGGGCCCCGCGGCCCTCAGAGGGTCCCCTCGCTCCGCTCACCTGCCGCACGCCCAACCGACCGCTGCCACTCGCCGTCGTGGTGAGGTGACGTCACAAACACACCACGCCAGCTTGCGCGTCGCGCAGGAAGTGACGTCACCAGGCGGGCTGTAAGGGCCCGGCCTTTCCCTGACGCCATTTCCGGGTTGGCCCGGGCCCAGCGGCAGCTGCCGGTGGAACGGAGTGGGGTGAGGTGAGTGTGGGGCCGAGGCCGGGCCGAGCATGGGGCTGGGACCTCTGTGGGGCATCTCTGGACTCGGTAACTGTAGCCACTTTCCCGCCGAGCGGGATCGGCTCCGCCTTCACCTCAACGGCACCGGCTCCGCTTCCCCATCCCGCCCCTCAGCATCGACCCCCTGCTGCTCCCCTCACGGGCCGGGGTGGGGGCGGCAGCATCAGTGGAAGGAAGGCCCGTACCAGGCCGTGCGGGGGAGGCTGCCGGCAAGGGCAGGTGGGGGTGCCCCGGGCCACCGTGACCCAGCGTCGTTGTGCAAGTCCGGGGGTGGTGGGAGGGGCCAGGCCCGGCGCGGGGGATAGCGGAGGGGACTCAGCGCTGCTGTGGGGAGCGGAGACGGGGAGAACGAGCCGCTCGTTGCCGTCTGTTGCTGAAACAGAGACCCGTGGTGCTCAGGACGCTTCGGTCACACTGGACACGATGCTGGTGGCTGTGCTGGGGTTGTCCCGCTGTGGTCCGAGGGACGATGTCTGATGACACAGGGAGAAATCCGTCCTTCTCGCTGCAGAGGGACAGATACTGGTGGTCTGTGACTGCTAGTCCACTAGAAGTGTGGTGGGCTTTCCTAGCCAAGCACTGATCGCCTTCTCTCCATCACGCAACCTGGCCTGGTCCTAGGCACTGCGGCTTGCTGTAGACTCAGCTGGTTGGGCCCAAATCCATGAGGACTCATGATGTTTCATTTGTATTGACCCAAGTTAAGGATCCCGCTGTGTTTATTGGGTTTTCAGTTCTCTGGCCAATGTAATCTAGCAATTACAGAAGAATACAGAACAGAAAGTCACCCAGTTTGTTCCAGTTTTACCACTGAAGCATTTGGCAAGTCGTTTTGATGACCTGAGGGAAGGGGTAAAAGTTTCTTTGATAGCAAGTGTTTATCTGTACAGTACCATAAATCCAGGTTAACCATTTGGATCTGTGCATGCGGAAACTCTTCGGCATTCTCTCGTGTCCGTATTTTCTCTGCTGTCTGCCTACCAAAAAGTGGGTATCCTGCTTTAGTTGATGTTCCTAGCAGGGCTTGAGCACTCTGAGGTCTTTCATTTCTTGGAGCATCTGAATTTTGTTTGAGATGTGGCTTTTGCTATTGTTTTCCTGGTAGGACTTACGCTTTTTTACGGGTTTTAGGTTTCTAATCCCAGCTTCCCAGTGGATAGATCAGTCAGGTATTCTTGTGTTCTATACTATCTTACAGTGCTCTATGCTGTCTTAGCTTCTAATGGAGTAATAAGCTCTTCAGAGAGCATTAATTTGCTTACTGAGATGGGCTTTGTTGTGTCTTTTTCTATGAATCTATTATTCCTGCAGCACAGGAAGGACTTTTCTTTGTACCCTGTTAGTCACAAGTGACAGTTGTGGTGATGGCTTCATCCTGTGCGCTTGAAACCACACGTCTCCAGTTGTGCAATGCCAGGTGAGTGCTGGTTGTTAATTTGAGCTGCTTGTCCTACTTACCAGCCAAAACCAGTGGCCACTTCTGTAGGAAAGGGTAGGAGCAAACTTGGTAGCAGTAAGTGGGTAGTAGCCACCAGGAATGGGAGTGCACTGGAAACCAGCCCCTTAGCTGGAGTGTCAGCACCATTTTCACCTTAAAGATTTTTGCTGTGGTTCTCATGGCACTCTAGGGTGGAATCACAAGGTGGGTGGTTCGATTAAGAGAGGATCTCCTCCCCTTTGACTCTGCCCTGGTGAGACCACATCTGGAGTATTGTGTCCAGTTCTGGGTCCCTTGGCTGCAGAATGACACAGAACAGCTTGAGAGAGTCTGGTGCAGAGCCGCAAAGATGATGAAGGGAGTGGAGCATCTCCCTGCTGAGGAAAGGCTGAGGGAGCTGGGTCTCTTTAGCTTGGAAAAAAGGAGCTTGAGGGGTGACCCCATGAACGTTGATCAATATGGGAAGGGCAGGTGTCAGGAGGAAGGAACCAGGCTTTGCTCGGTGGCATCAAATTATAGGACAAGGGGCAACAGTGTGAGCTGGAACAGAGGAGGTTCCACATCAGTGTGAGAAGGAACTTCTTCCTGGTGAGGATGACAGAGCCCTGGAAGAGGCTGCCTGGGAGGGTTGTGGGGTCTCCTCTGGAGACATTTCAAACCCTCCTGGACATGTTCCTGTGTGACTTGGTCTAGGTGATCCTGCTGTGTCAAGGGGATTGGACTGGGTGATCTTTCGAGGTCCCTTCCAATCACTAATGTTCTGTGATTCTGTGAACGTCATAACTTTCTGTGAATGACCTCTCCTTAGAATGTTCTGTGGAATTGGTGCGTAGTCCCATTTTGAGATCCCCTCTCATTTCTTCACAAGCATTGGTTTTAAAACAAAAAGCTGATGTATAGGAAAAGCGGGGCTGTGTTTCTCCGGTAATGGTGATGGGAAACAAATTATTACCTACAGGTTAGAACTTTAACTTCTGTTACTTGTGGAGAAGTGTGAGCTGGATGGACTTTGTCGTTGTGTGAACAAAGATCACAGCCTTGAAGCTGTTGCAACACAAAGGTTTTTGTGTTTCTGTAGCAGGTTGGACTCATAGTTCATGGAGTCAGATAGTCCCAGGTTATCAGTGATGTTATTGTTTGGGACATTTCACACTTGTTAAAATATTCTTAAAAGGCTCCAATTCACCAGTGTGTTCTCATGGCCAGGGCAGCCATAGTGTAACTGGGATTGGTACCAGGTAGAGACTGTTAATGTCTATCAAAAGCAGAAGTCATTGTCTGAGGAGCATTTTTCCACTGCTGTTTTCTGTGGGGTTTATGAGGTGCTTTTGTTCCTTCCTGTTTGTCTGTGCTGTCCCTCTTACAGGAGCAGCTCTCTGGGTATAATGGGGTGGGTTCAGGCATCTTTTTGTGGGGAAGCTCCCAGAACTTACAGGGTAGGATAAAGGCAAAATTCCTACCAAACCTGTACTCTGCAGCAGCTGCTGGGGGAATCGGGTAGCCATTTTCAAGGCTGGCTTCATAGTCTTACGTTTCTCTCAGTTCTTGCCTAACCCAGCTTCAGCAGGTCCTTTTTGTGCAGGATGTGTTCACATCTTGTGGTGATCCTTGTGACCTTTCTTTCCTCGGTTGCCTTTTGGAAGTTTAGGGAGGCTGACTGCAGAGAGCTTCACTGCCACCTTCTGAATGCAGAACAAAGCGTGAAACGTGAGGGCTGTGGGACAAAGCTCCACAGATAGGATGTGCTTGGATTCCTGTACGGTCCTCAGGAGCTGAGGATGTGAAAGGTGCCCTGGTTGGTTGCCTGAATGTTAAGTTATGATCTCCTAAGCTTTTCTCTCTACTCATGTCAATCTTTGCAAGCACTCAGTTTTGGTGCGAAGGCTGTTTGGACATGTGTGCGGTGCCCTCCCCTAGAGGGATGTTGCAATGCTCTGTGCTGTGGTAGTGCTCGTTGCTGAATCCCTGATCAGCTGTGATCTCCTCGGGTCTCTCAGCAGAAAATTGATTTCCTGCTCCCTGACAACCTTGGAGTGATTTCCCAGCACTATGCCAGCAGCAGAGGAGCTGTCTCGTTCCATAAGCTGTGATCTGCATCCCAGGCTTTTTGCCTCCTGCCAGTGTACTAAGTGAGGAGCTGCTCTGTGATCTGCATTGTGCCATAAGATGCTACACTGATCATGTTCGCGTTCCCAGTAATTTCAGTTCCTTTTTCTTTGAAGTTGCAGCAGGAGATCACTGTGAAGAGCCCAACAATGTGAATTTTGTCTTTTCCACCTTCTTTTATTTTTATCTCTGTATTGTGTAGTGACTATACTGTATTATAGAACCTGATTCTACTGCTGGATCTACACAGAAACCCTTCAGTGCTCTTGTTTCACCTGAAAGAACCTGCCAGAGAGCAGTGTAATATATTTAGCATTAAGAGCAGGGACAGAATTTGCAGTAACCTCAGAAGAAAATGCGTGGGGTCCCCAAGACTTGTGTTACAACAATGTGACAGCATTCTTTCCTAAAAAGCCTTTTTGAGAAATTGAGAATGTGAACTCTAAATTGTAAGATGACTTCTTTGAGATGGTTTTTTTGCTAGGAATTGGAAAATAGGTCTGGTGTACAGAGGCATAACCCACAAAATGGAAACCTGTGGTCGTTTAACTGAATTACTTCTCCTCTGAGGGATGAGACTATTTTAGTTAGAACAACAGTGTTAGTGTGGGAATAAAGGCACTCGTATCGGAGCAACCAATTATGGCTAAATCTGGGGAGATGTTGAGGGCCTTTTGGATGTGCCCTCGTTTATTTTAATTGAATACTTCCCAGGAGTGTTAGGGGACCTGGAAAAACAAATCAAGCAGCTACTTTTTGTATTTTCTGTCATCTTTACGAAAGCTATTAACCTTCAGGCTAGGGACTGTGTCAGTTTTGTATCGCGTGAGGAGCAGTGTTACCTTACTCTGTAGGGACAGAAGCTTGGGGAGAGTGGTTGCTTTGGTCTTGAATGCCTCCAGTGCTTGAGGACGTAGCTGCCTGTTCCACTGGCTTCAAATGAAGAAGAAATAGCGAAGAATGGAGTAGTTGTATGGAGCTGAAAGGAGGGTATGTAATGTTTCACTTCAAGACTGATCTCATCCTTTACTTAAACATGTTTATGTCCAGACAGCCTTTGTCTTGTGAGGGCAAGTGCTCTCCAAGCAGTTATTTTACCACGGAACTGTTTACTTGCTCCGTGTGTAAACTACTGCCCACGTAGAGCCTGCCCAAAGCCGGGTTATGGATGTGTGATGCCGTTTAGTTCAGTGCAGTGACTTACCCATCTGTGAAAGGCTGGTTTTAGTCTTTTGTTCTCTTTATTGTAACTGGTGAAGTGATGTAGTTGGAGGAATGGTTCTCAGAAAAGCTGAGGAGAAAAAGCAGCAGGATAAGGACAGGATTGGAGCATTTAGCTCAGACTGCAAGCAGTGGCAGAGGACTGACTGGTGTGCGGCAGAAGTGGCTGGGAGAAAGCACCAGCAAAGGGTCTGAGCTATAAATCTGCTTCCAGCAGCTGTGTAACTGGAGTAGAAATAATACTTAGGGTTTTGGAGTCTTTTTAAGTAAGAAATGTTGAGAATTAGTGATTTATACAACATCTGGGAAAGCTCTGAGGCCATTAGAGTAGTCTAAGAGCTCCCTGTTGTTCCAGCACATTGGAAAGGAGTCCTCAAAAAAAATCCTCCACACAGAACATGGGTCCACATTTTACTCCTCCAAGTGAGAGTGCAAAAACTCTGCCGTGCCTCAAACTGTTTCCCTTTATGTGAGTGCACCATCGCTTGCTCGGGTGCCTCAGCAGCCCCCCTAGAGCTTTGAAGAGAAGGGCTTTCCGTTCTTTTCTCTGCTTACAGAGCACAGAGATTGCAGCACCTGATTTTGTGATGTTCTCATGCGCCTGTAGCTTGTTTTGCTTTGTCTCACTTCTGCTGTGAAGTGCCAGTCACAGTTACCAGAAGCCCTCTTTGTTGGCCAATTTACGCTTTCAAATAGCAGTAATTGTCTTTTTATACTTAATGCTACGGATTGCCCTAAAGCTGAACAGAGTATTGTGGGCTATTTGTTCAGCCCCACAAAGACGTTCTTGTGTGAAGCGCAGCTCTAACAGATGATCTAAGCAGCCCTGATACAAAAACTGTTCAAAGTTGTTTTTCTGACTCTCTTAAATAGTTTATGTTTGCTGCTAACTACTCCATGTATTAGGCAAATTTCTCTTTAGAAAAACACTCTGCATCTCTTTTTTGGCATTTGTAAGGGGTGAAGTTCTGTTTAGCAGATGGAATTTAGTTTCCTGTGGTGAGCTTGCATGGGTTTGGTGTAGACTTGAGGATGGAGACTCAGTTAATGAAGGATAAATCCATTTAGGGTCAGGCTTCCCCTTAAATTTATCTCCATGGGGAGACATTAGTGCAGGACTAGTGATTTTAACAGGCATCGAACAGAGCCGCAGATCAGAGAGCTGAGCTTTCTGCATGCACATTGTCCGGTTCCTTATGGTAAGATACTCTAAATATAATTACACTTGATGAAGGGACTAGAACACCTCTCTTATGAGGAAAGGCTGGAGTGAGCTGAGTCTTTTTAGCTTGGAGAAAAGGAGA
>JAOXOE010026807.1:0-20368 GCA_028565055.1 Phoeniculus purpureus
CTGGAATGGATTGCCCAGGGAGGTGGTGGTGTCACCGTCCCTGGAGGTGTTTAAGGAACGAGTGGACGCGACGCTTATGGATATGGTCTAGCAGTTAGAGACTAGGATAAAGGTTGCACTCGATGACCCTGGGGGTCCTTTCCGTCCGGGCAGAGTCCGGGCAGAGTCCAGGGATCCAAACTCTGGATTTTTTCTGGGAAATAAAACGATGAAAAATACTATAGCCGGTAAATATACTAGAAATAACCTTAAAAAGAATATGAATAAACATCAGAAAGGACCTTGAGGTGTTGTTTGACAGTCAGCTACATATGAGCCAGCAGTATGCCCAGCTGTTACAGAAGGCAAATGGTATCCTGGCTCTTATCAGAAATGGTGTGACCAGCAGCAGGAAGTGATTGTACCCCTGTACTTGACACTGATGAGGCCACACCTCATGTACTGTGTTCAGTTCCAGGTATCTCAACAGAAAAAAGACAACAAAGTTGGCAAAGGGTCTAAAGCACAAGTCTTAAGAGCTGAGGGAGCCAGGTTTGTTTAGCCTACAGAAAAAAAAGCTCAAAGGAGACCTATAACTACCTGAAAGGAGTTTGTAGCAAGACCAGGTTCTGTCTATTCTCACATGTAACAAGCGGTAGGACAAGAGACAATTATTTCAAATTGGGGAAGATTTAGACTAAAAATTATAAACTAAAAAAAAAATTTCTTCACCCAAAAGGGTTGTCAAGCATTGGAACAGTTTACTCAGTTAAGTGGTTGTGATGGGTTAGGTTTTAGGACCCAAAAGAACAGATGTATCTCTCAAACCACTCCCCTCCGTGCCCCACAATGGTAACAGAAGTGCGGAGTAGAGTACCAGAAGTACTCTAGTACTGGCGGGTCAAATTGGAAAGGGGGGCATGGCTAGAAGGAGTTTCCAGCCAGCCCTATGGAGAGGGGACACACGGCCACAGCCCCACCTGTCCTCTCCAGCAAGGTATCTTTTACTCTCTCTATACTCCTAGTTTAGCTTTTATCAACTGTTGGTGGTAGATCTGGAGGGGATTTCACACTTGTGCTTTTGCCTTAAATCAGTTTTAAGTGTGGCTCCTTTTCTGTGATGGGGAAGAGGGCTGCCTGTGTTTGGTTGCATGGCTGAGGAGAGTTGGTTATGTGGCTGCCAGGTGAATGCCTGCAGAGCACAGAGCCGGCAGAGTCCCAATCACTGAACATGGGCAGATGGGGATGAAAGGCACGCAACTAGCCCACGCTATTTTTCCTTCCTCATCACTCTTGCAGCACAACACGGATGCAGAAGCCCTCGGATCCAGCAGTATGTTGCTGCCACATCATGGCAAGCACCCCCTACCAAGTGGAGGGCAGAACTACGTTCAATTGCCCTTTGTATATAGTTCTTCCCTTACACCATCTCACTAATTTATCCTTTTTTTTATTGTGGAGGTTTTTGTCTTTGTCAGTTTTTTCTTTTAAATTTATTTTGTTTTGAATACATTTTACAATTTATTCTAGTTTTCAAATTCATTTATATTCCCTTCCTGTATTGGTGGGAGGGGAATCTAACAATCTGTTCTGAAGGGTTCTGCCTTTAACCCTCAAACCAGCACAGATTAATTGGTGCCAAAACCTGAGATAATTTGAAGATGTGGTGTAAGGGAAAGCTAAAACAAAATGTGGCAATACATGAAATATCTGATGGCTAGCTGCAAGTTTACATACATGCTTCATCCCGCAATGGCCTGGATGTTTTCATTTGTGCTCGAGGCAGCTCCAAATGCAGTGGCAGAATGAGTTAAGGAACTGCCAACTCATACTTGGGGGCAATTAATGCATGCGTGGATTGTGACTAGTTGCTTGCTTGGAGTACATAATGAATCTAATTGCTGTTTTCCCACTCCTGAGGAAGAACAGAACCGTGACTGTGGCTCGAGAGATGTACTGTTCTTCTATTTGTTTACACTTGCAACATGCCTTAATCTGCTTTGGGGTGGCCAACCATGAAGTCCTTAGGCAGGATGACAATCATCACATTCAGATTAGTGGCAGTCATTCAAGGTGTTGTGGCCACACCAGATATTTCAGCCACCTCAATGATTGCACCTAATCCAGTGACGCCTGCCATCTCAACTACTTCAGCTGTTTCTGCAGTTACAGCCACCCCTACCATCATACTCTTACCACCAATAGTGACTGATACTTCAAGCATCTCCCATATTGCTGCTCAGGTGGCTGGAGTCAAAAAGGACCACGCATACAGTCGAGAAGCAGCCACAACAGGTGGTGATGAGATAAAGGTAGTGGAGGACAGGATGAAAGAAGGAAAAGCATCTGTCAGCGATGGGAACGAAAGACGGCCAAGACAAGCCAGAACTGTAATACCACACAAGTCAGATTCTGACTCAGACATCCCTTACACCTTCAGAGACGTAAGAGTCCTCAGAAAGGACAAGACCCGAAGGCCAAATGAATCCCTGTTGGCCTGGTTTTTATGCTGCTATGACGTTGGAGCTGACATCTTGACTTTAACTAGGAGAAAAGCTAAGCAGCTTGGATCATTAGCTAGAGATGCAGGTGTTGACAGTGAGATTGAGACATAAGGACAGGCTATGGAATATCAGTCATCTGTTGTATGCCACAGGTGAAAGATACCCCACCAAAGATGACCCTGATTGGCACCTTTCCAAATGGACCACCACAGACCAGGGTGTCCAAGCCTTACAAGAGATGGCTTGCCATAAAATAATCTAGAACCCAAGGAGGAATGAATGGTCAACTCCAGACAACAAACTTGTCTACACAAGTATGTTGAGAAAGCTTGCATGGTGTGCATCTCCTGCATATGCAAATTCTCTTTTAGTATGGATTGGAATTTGGCGTGAAAACCCTCCTCCAGATGTTGGAGAAACTGTACAACAACTCAGACAATTTGAAGACATTGTCAAACGCCCTGCCTGGGTTACTTCTGTCAGTAAGGAGATCAAAGTATCTGTCGCTGAAAAGATAAAGTCTGTCAGAGAGTCGGTTACTGAGCAGATCAAGGAATTGCAAGAGGTGATGTCTGAGAAGGAAAGGCCACTTGACACCAGTGCTACAGAGAATGTCTGAGTCTCTTCCATCTTTAAGAAAAGGCCCAAAAGAAAACCTAAACCATCACAGTGGTGGAGTCCTATGTTAATCATAGTGCTTAGGGTCATGGTTTAGTGGTGGACTTGGCAGCATTAGTTTTATGGTTGGACCTGTTCAACTTAAAGGTCTTTGCAATCTAAATGATTCTATGCTAAATAAAACTATGCAATAATAACATAAAATACCATTCTCCAACTGGGTAACTTACCATCTTTGTTAAACCACTGTTTTCTTTGTCTGTAGAGGAGAAGTTTATTGTGGACATATGGCAAAAGAAACTTGACACACCAGCTCTCCACACCAAGCTTGTTTTCTACTAGGATGATAGGGCTTCGGTTATACTTGGCTTCAGGACAGGGTATTAATCCGATTTCATCTCTTAAAAATGAGAAAGAAATATCATTAAAGTTACTTGCAGTAGATGCTGTTTTTCTAGTTCACAGATGTGACTGACTGGTAATGGTTCCCACCCAGTCAGTCACTTTTTCTGACTCTGTAACTTTTTTCCTGTTCACTTAAATCTGTACTCATTATCCTTTATTTAACTTCTTGATTCTTGACAAACTGCAGGTATAATAAAACATTTTTCAGAAAGCCATCTTCTGCAAGACTCCTTCAGTACATTAACCTGGCAAATAAATGAGAGAAACATTTTTAAAGTATTAAAGTCGAGCAAAAAAAGTAAATGTATTTTGCCTGTGTAAAATTTATTCAGACACAATATAAAAGCCAGTTACATTTTTCACTTGAGAGCCACTACAAACTTTTTGTAGTGAGGAAGGTCCCCATTTTTTATGTTTTCAGATTACCACCTAAGCAGTTTAACAGCTCAATTACCACAAGTACCTCTCGATTTCTAAAGGAGATGTGACAGAGCTGTAACAACTGCTACTGCAAAAGAAACAAAACAAACCAACCAGCAGAGGCTGACCCAAAGCTACCCACATGTGTCCTGCAATAGGGTAACCTGGTGCTTTGAGGCTAAAGACTGGGCAAAGGGGAATCAGACACAACATTTGCGTTTCTACATGTCCCATTTTTCCTTCATGCCAAAGTGACAGACAGATAGGGTTTCCAGATTGCTCACAAGTCAGCCTAAAGCAGCCCTGTTACAGAACATGCTCAGCTAGCAAAAAATCTGCAGAGGAACAGACCACCACCATACAGCACAACACAATAAATGGTTTATCTCATGAACTACTCAGGTTTTGCCAAGAAGCAAACCAGGGCTTGTCACTTTGGTAGAAATGCAATCTCCAACACCCTGGTACTGTTTTTAATGATCCATTTAGTTCAGAAATGGTTATGCTGCATTCAGCTATTCAGAAGGAAGAGAATTCCTCATAAGTCTACCAGAATGGTAGATTCTACCAAAAAGATAGATTTATTGAAGGTGGGTTTTCTATCTCTGCCAAAACAATTAATTCAAACTACCACCTATTTCTGCTCCCTCAGATCTGCAGAAGGAGGAAGTAACAGGACAAATCTGCCAGCCCAGAGCACACTGCCTGAGAAGACTTGCAGTCTTATTATTTTTTCCTTATTATTCAGAGCATCATATATATAACTCTTTCTTAGAATCTCAAATAACAAATTAATTTGAACATTATGATTATTCTGACAAATGCAATAGTGAACAAAACCAAGGGACAATAACTGTTAGAAGAGAGATGACTAGAGGACAAAACCTCAAGCACATAGCAGATACCTTCTTTCCAGTGGAGCCAGGTGGATGCCACATAAAAGAATTAAAATCTGGATCTACGACACAAACAGGCTTCACAATTCAATATGGTAGGACTGTCAAGGACTGCAGCTGGTTACAACTGTTTTGGTAAACAGCAGGAAGGCATCTCCAAGATACATGAAAAACATGTGGCCAACACAGCTGCAACCTGGTACTCTTAAAGCTGAGAGGCACAGTAGCTAGAGCACCTGCACATGACCATACTGGCCATGCACAGTCCCATTTCAAGTACTGCAGTTGAAGAATCTATCAGATAGAATTGCTGCTGCTTCTGCTGGTAAACTAGCAGTAGCTCAAGCTTCCTCACTTGAAGCATGACACAGTGCGTTGGTCTCAGAGCACACTACTCCAGTAGCCTTCCTTCATATCTGAAAGAAAATGGCCTGCTGTGGCCATTTTTCAAAAACACATTCTCAAAGTTCACTACCAAAAAAACCAATCCAGGCGATGCAGTAGGAATTCAGAAGAATCAGAACATTCATTCACAAATAATGGCTGTTCCAGTGCTGTTTCCCAGCACATTATGCCTCACAACCTAAAACTGAAGTTTCACAGCAAAAAATCAGTCCTTTTTCAGACTGCATCGACACGCTCTATTTTAAAACCTGGCCACCCACCCAAGCCACTTACTACATTTATAGAAACATGAGGGTACTCATTCTAATCATATCCTTTAAGCAAAGGGATAAATCAAGCACCTGTAAAATTTTCCTATGTAGTTGCTTAGCAAATCTCTTTCTGGAACAGATTAATAGGCCACCACCTCAGAGACTGCCACGTTTTAAATTGATGTAAATACACCATACTTACTTTATGAAGTTGTTACCCATTACACACCACCTCATTTGCCGTAACTAATACAGAGTTTACATAAATACATAGGAAGACCCTTCCCTACACACTTTATGCCTTAAAGCAACAAAGGAAAGACACGGAAACACAGGAGGCAACTAAATCAGTGCCTCAGAGCAGGTCAGCAGTGGAAGTGAACACAGGTTTGTATTTACACAGCTGTCCTGTTGGATTCCTCATAAATGATGTCCTGCAGAGAGCACTGCCAACAATTTTGACAGACACAGACTTGAAATGAGCATCCACCACACAGCACTTTGGGCTTCCAACCTGAGAAGTACTTGCACCAGCGCTGATGCTTTGCTTCAGCCACACAACAGACCCTGCTGCCCTCAGTCGGGCTCAGTGCGACCGACCCACCCGCAGAGGTGAACCCCACCCTGACCGTGTGACGACCTTCATGCTGCCCAACCTCACACTCAAGCAGAGTTCGTTTAAGAACATGTCCTTAAAAAGACATTCATCACTTTCAGATTTCAGACTTCCTGCCGGTTTCCATAACCGAGCACTCTATTGACGAGAACGTTCTGATAAGCTGCCGTAGGGGACCACAATGGGCCGCAGAGGGCACACCCCTGGGTCTCTGCGCTGAAGCCCCAGCGCGGGGTACGGAAACACTGGTTCTGGGGCCCAGCCCTAGTCCTAGCCCCGGCACCCGCAGGCCCCGTTGGGGCCCCGCGTCTCGCACCTACCCTCCACCCAATCCCGTTCGTCCGTCCGCGAGCCACGCAAGGGAGTGAGGACAGACTCCCTGCCGCCCGCAGCACTCACATGTGGGGGTTCCGCTGGAAGGCGTTGCGAATGTCCTTCACGACTCGCTGCACCAGCACGGCCACCTCCTCCGGCGACTCGGCCATCTTTACGCGCCGCTCCGCGCCGGTCAGGCAGAACGGGCAAAACGCTTCCGGGTCAGCGGCCGCAGGGAGCGGCGGGACTGTTGTGCGCCAAACCCCTGCGTCCGGCCCGGCTTCGTTTCTCGCTTAGAAAGGGCTTTGCCAGGCGCCGGGAGGGAAGTGCGTCGGGGTTGCGATGTAGATGTGCCTGGCGAACTGAACTCGCACTTGTTTTGCATTGTTTGCCAACAAGTAAATCAGTAGTAATAGTTGATTCATATGTAAAGCTGTCGGTTTATACTTGTATTATTTTAATACGTTTGTGAGATGTTATGCGGCGTAGCTTTGAGAGGTAATCATCCGTATGTAGCTCACCCTAATCTCAGAAAGAGGTGGGTGCGCTTACCTGCGGGCTGAATGTGGAGATACGGTTGTACTTACTGGAAGGGTCATCAGGCACCGGAGCAGGCTGCCTGGGGAGGTGGCTGAATTGCCATCCGTGGATGTGTTTAACAGTCCTGTAGATATGGAGCTTAGGGAAATGGTTTAGCAGTGGGCTTGGGACAGTTAGGTTAATGGTTGGAGTTGATGATATTAAAAGGTCTTTTCCAACCTATGCATTTCTGTGATTCCAAACCATAACAATTTTACTTGGTTGTCATTTAGAAATTAATATGTTATTACAAAACAAGTTGTGTTACAAAGGATTAACTGCATAGTTTTGTTGTTGCTCATTTGAAAGCTCGCAATGTCATCATCAACATGAGTACCTCCCTGGAGGGTTTTCAAGGTCACGTTGGACTGGCCTTTGAGCAACCAGTCTAGTGTCCCTGCACATGGTATGGGGTTTGGAACTAGCTGATCTTTAAGGTCCTTTCCAACCTAAATCATGCAGTGATTCAATAATAATTTGGTTCACCACCATCAAGAAGGCCTATATGTCATCCTCTGGAAGAAAAAAAGAAGGAGAGTCTGGAGAGAAGAAGGGATGTTTATAAAAGAAGAAATAAAAAGGTGAGTGTGCCTTAGAAAATTACTGAAAGTAGTTTCACATGCTAGAGTTTCCAATATTTGGCTGGATTTGCAAGTAAAATAACCTTAAAGCAAAGATGGGTTTCATGTTGGCTTTTGTCAGTAGTTAACTTTTCTTGTATTGGTTTTGACATGACAGATATGAACACAAGTGTGGGAGATGTCTACAAGGAATCCCAAGTGAAGCAAGACACTGGAAGTTGAAACTGTATTAGAAACCTTTTCATGAGTGAAAGGTAGCTTCTTGCTTTTTAAACATGTTTTCTGTATCTTGCCTGAAATAATATTTTTAGGTGTTTATTAGTGGCTTTTTAGTCTTGCTGCAGTATGTTTCTATGGGCATGCTTTATTTTTGTTTTCACTTACATTTAGATTCATCTTCTTCTGATCAGAGGTCTTGTAAAGTACCTACCTTGAGAAGAGAGTCCTGGATTTCATGTATTCCCAAGTCTTGTAACATAACTTTTTTTCCCACCGTTACATTACCTTCTAGACTGTGAACTTTGTTCAAAAATGATTTACATAAATAGTCTAAGTGAGAGTGTCTTGGTGCTGCCTGTTGACAAGCCACTGTAACAGCAGAACTCTGAACTGAATGACTCTTCAAAACACACATTGTGTTAGCAGCTCCGCTGTCGTGTACTTGGCAAACTACATTGTTAATTTTGTTACATTTTAATTAAATGTTAATTACTGTTTGTTAGTTTTGTTGATTTTTACATAAAGCATGAGAATGAACCACAGAAAAAGCACCATATTAAATTATATAAGAATGACACTCCTGTTATCCACAGACATTTCCCTGGGTATTCCATTCCTGTGACATCTGGGGAGGTGTGAGAATTGTTGGAAACAATTTCATTTAGATTGGTCTTTTTGGAAGAGTACATAATAATATATCCTTTAGCTATCTAAAGTGATAAATTTCTGTTGCATTAAGCTTGTGTTAATTAACTATAAGTTTAGAATCTTTCTGTTTAAATTCAGTTCACCAGGTATAAAATATAAATAATGCTTTCATGGCCAGATTGCAAAATATGTGTGATAATCCTGGTTTGTTTCTGTGTCTCTGAACTACTGTAATTTACTACATCATTATGGACAAGTCCCATTTACTTTAATACTATTGATTTAAGTGCCATAATTTTATGAAAATTCTTCAAACTTGGGTTTGCCCCACCACCACCACCTTTGGAGGGTGGAAACAGATGCACAGAAAAACAAGTACATCAGTCTTAGGCATTTCCTGTGGTCTAAGGTTTTTCTGACTAGGACAAGTGCAACGGGAGGATAACCACATCACCATGGTCCTCACTTTGCTATGTGTTACAAAGATCACCGGGGAACTTGACAGCTGTGGTACAAATGCAGTAAGGAATTGCACAATTTTTCATAAAACAGAAAGCATCAGTCATCAGATGTTTCAGTATTGTTTCTTTAATATAAAGAACATATATTGTGTGTAGATAGAGTATTATGTGTGACAGTTCTGCATAAATTTCCTTTTGAGGCTAGCAAACAGAAAGCTATACAATGCAAGCACCTTTTGTTTCAGGGATCAGGCTGTAGCTTGTGCTCTTAAAGCACAGTGGAAAGAAAAGAGAAAAGAAACTGAGAGGTGTGTTCCAAGTATTCAAGTATACTAATGCATAACACCTCCAGTCTTTAATCACAATCTGGACATCTAAAGCAATGTATTTGCATTAAATTTTGTGTAACTCTGTTCTTTGTATTTGAAATTAAGTGACTATAGTATTCTCACAGAGTTTTCGTTTTACAAAACTGGAAAGCGTAAGCTTATCATTGCTTTCAGCATCTGCAGGCCTTGTGCATGAGTAAGGGCTTCTAGAAAACTGTTGTGGTTTCTGTCAATGCTAATTGAGCAGAACACAGCTAGAGTATTTCAAGAAACGTGCTTCTCGTTAGCAGTTGGACTCCCTATGTAACTCTAAGATCGTTCAGATGTTAAAATAAGTATAAAAGTAGAAGGCCATTGAGTGGAAATAAATCAGGACATTATGTTCAGAAGGCAAAGAAGTTCTCACTTTTAATATCTAAAATACGTTAACAAGCAAAGTTATTAGACATGTACTGAAACTGTGACACCATAAGTTAATAAAATAAGTTGTCTATAAACTGTTTGTCCAAATTGTCATTAAAACATAGTAACAACTTAATTTTACATTTAGTCAGAGTATGGATACTTGTCCTTGCCAGAATAACCGCATAGGACATGAAGGACTTGTTCAAGCAAAGACACAAGGCCGGAATGCAATGCCAGACAATGCTAAGAAACAAAGGAAAACTCTGTTGTTTCCTTAATGCTTATGCTTCTTCTCCATGATGTTTGAGGATAATAAATTAGGCCACTGTCCAGTGGATGCATAATATTTGTAAACATGAAAACTGACAGAAGTGTCATTTGTTAGTCAGAGTTTTTTGACTTATATGTGCTTCTGGCAACATTTCAATTGTGTATTAAGGAAACTAGTCGTATGTAGCTGTAACTTCTTGAAAGTTTGTGCTCAGAGTACAGCACGATTTTAGGCAATATGTAAAGGAAGCACAAACAGACATATCTTGAAGTGAGATGTTTTCTATCTGAAAAAACCCACACACAAAACCCAAGTAACATTATGTTTAGAATTACAGTTAAGCTGACAACCAGGCTTGATTTCTGGCGTATTTAGTAAGTGATGAACTAATAGGTTGTTATTATTTGCACAAAAAAGTTTACATGTGAGTAATTCTACATTCTAATAGCTGGTAAAACAGCAGACATTTGGATTTGACTTTTTGCCTTTCACTTTTTCCTATGTAGTTCTTGTGCAAGACCAGTGACATTCAGCTAATGTAAGTCTCTGGACTTGCTAAGTGTCCGTTATGAAGCATGGTGAGGGACTCTCTCTGAAGGACCCAAGGAGGTTGATGCCTGGACTACACTTCTTAGCATGCCACACGCCACCTGATAAAGTGGTAACTGACATTAGAAGTTGTAAAACCTTAACTCTCCCCTTAAAACTACTGAGTTAAGGGTACAAATACACTCCACTTTAAGTTCTACAGAGCAGAATGCTACCATTTATTATTGAATGTTCTTTTTTCAGAACTGAATGCTGCTTAAAACATATAGATGAGTTTTAACTACATTAATAAACTTCCAACTGCCCAGAGGCCTGTTTTAGGCTGTCATAGAATCATTAAGGTTGGAAGAAACCTCCAAGATGGTCAAGTCCAACTGTCAACCCAATGCTACCATGCCCACTAAACCATGTTTCCAAATGCCAGATCTACACATTTTTTTGAACACCTCCAGGGATGGTGACTCCACCAGATCCCTGTACAGCTGACAATTTTTCAGAGTAGAAATTCCTCCTAATGTCAAGTCTCAACCTTCTCTGGTAGAACTTGAGGCCATTTCTTCTTATCCTATCACTAGTGACTCAGGAGAAGAGGCTGATCCCTGCCTCTGTAGAACTTCCTTTCAGGCAGTTGTAAAGGGTAAGAAGGTCTTACCTCAGCCTCCTTTTCTCCAGGCTAAACAACCCCATTACCCTCAGCTGCTCCTCATAAGACCTATCCTCCAGGTACTTCACAAGCCTCGTTGACCTTTGGACACACTCCAGCACTTCAATGTCTTTCTTGTATTGAGGTACCCAAATACCCAAATCTTAACACAGTATTTGAGGTGAGGTCCTGTTAGTGCTGAGTACAGGGGGGACAATCACTTTTCTGGTCCTACTGGACACACTATTTCTGATGCAGGTCAGGATGCTTTTGGCAGTCTTGGCCACCTGAGCACACTGCTGACTCATGTTCAGCTGTCTGCCAGTCAGCACCAGCTGACCAATAATCAGATGAACCTCCTCCTACCCCCAACAGCTTTCAGCACAGCAATCAACTTCTATGGATGGCAGAATTCAATCACACAATTACACTTCTTTGCAATTACAGTCAAGTTCCAAACGGATGCTGATGTTCTTTAATTTATGATCCTTTAGCAAAAAATCAGTTAACATTTACAAAGAAAGTAAGGGATTATACACCAATACTACTTCAAACTTCTGTAAACTTATGTTTCCCCCAGATTGTTTGTGTTTTGATTCTATTGAGATGAAACTCAAACTGATTATAACTAACTGAAGAAGCTGCTATCTTTGTGATGGCAACTTTTGTTGCCATTCTCAGTACAGAAAAAAAAGATGCACTCATGCAATCTCTATTAAAGCAATTGAGAATACAAGGAACCCTTGTATTATTTTATTTTTCTAGCTTTTATAATTAAATACTGCTCTTATATGCTGATACATGAAGGGCTAACACATCCTACACATTCTTTGTTTAATGTAAGACAGATACAGTACCTTTGGAAATTTTTTTATACTAGACCAAGAAAGCCATTCAAGGACCATGCTTACACTGTTCTTCAGTGATGGCATTTCCACTAGACCACTGATGCTCATTTAATCACATGATGTATTAAACCACACCATATTCCCTACAATGTTAATAAACAATTATAATAACACACAATTTATTGCCATAAAATCATTACATTAGAATATTTGGTTTTGACACAATAATTTAAATGAATTTTTCAAAAGAATTAGTTTTTTTGTAGCAAAGCCAGAAGTCACTGACAATGTCTAAGCACCACTGTAACAGAGTCACAGGAGAGTTGCTGAGAGGAGTCATAGCTGCGGGGCTAAACAATGGTTAAAAATAATCTACTACTTAATACATGTCAAATAATTACCTTACATACCATAAACATTTAGATCTTTTAGGTTATCTCTCATTGAAGATAACACATACTGAGTAAGGGATCGCAGCCTCATAGGGAGAGGTGGATCTGCTCAAGATAAGGTTGCCATACTGCCTGATTCTGTGCAGGAGAGAGAGCTCAAAGCACTCTGGTGGCTGCGGGTGTTTGTATCATAAAGTGACTGGCTTGTAGCTGAACTTGTAGTGCAACTTTAGCCAATTGTAGTTCTGTCCAGTTTTGGCTCAAATGGGTACTGTGGTTGTGTCTCAAAGCATCAGTTTCTGCTGAGATGTGACTTAGCAGAAGCTTGCAAGTTTTGCGTAACTGGGTTAAATTTACTTCAGTCTATTTGTCAGTGATGCCTGAACTGAAGCACCATTAACTGAGACAGAAATAGTGTACCCATCACAGACAGTGATGATTAACCTGGGATTCTACAGGTGATTTATGTCTCTGGAATGTGTCCTGGGAAGCTTTGGTGCTATTTTTGTCTTAGAAATTGTGTTCATGAACCAGTATGCTACTTGTGCAGAACTAAGTAATAAGCCGTAATGAGATCAACTATTCTCTGAAATTGTTTACCTATTATAATTCCACAGAGCTGAAGTTTTTCTTGTGGGTAGAAAGCACAAAGCTGAGTTACTTAAGTCCTCCCAAAGCTATGACAATCCCTTTTTTTCCTATATAGCTAAAATTCAAATCATAAAGGTACTCTACTGGTTCAGACCAAGCAACTGTCTGTCTCCAACACTCTGTCCCTGATCAGAGGCCAAAGAGGAGATCCAGGGAGGACTAAAAGGAGCTTGAGCATGTGATACCTTCTTCTGTCTTCTTTCCTCATTAGACCAGTCTCAGATTCTGTCTATTCCCCAATTCCAGGGAAGACAAAAAACTGTAGTTCATTTTCTTAGTAGCCCTCATAAGATACCATTAAAAAGGCTTTGAGTCTTCCTTTGAACCCATATCAATTCTTTGTCATGTCTGCCTGGGTTGCTCTTTTCTGTGAGGTTTAGTAGTTTGGCATTGGATGGAAGAAAAAACTAGGGCTATGAAATTGAGTTTACACTGTGTGGTTACTAGATTCTGACATTTCATCTGCACAGATTTTCTGAAATGTGCAATTTTGCACTATCTTCCTTCACTTGTTTTCTCTCCCTCTTGCTAAATCAGTGTGTGTACCCATGTGTATACATTTGGATAGGCAAGCAACAGCCCGCCTTTGCCCAAGGGATTAGGAGAGTAGTATTGCGTCCTTCCCACTATGAAAAGCTCTTGCAGTGTTTTGGGGTTTTTGTCAAAGCTGTTTAAATAGAAAAACATGAATACTTAATTAGGACTGGATCATTAATTAGCAGTTTGATAGTTCTACTTCTTTATCTATCTAGAAGAGGAAAGAGTAAAATTTAATTGAAGTTATTAACATTTCATAGGTCAGTTGCACAGTCATAAAATGCACATAAAATGCACTAAAGATTAGTTAAATATGGTTTTTGAAAATACAGATACCTGTGAGTCTATTTTTAATAAGAGCATTGTGTAAGAGAAGTTTGTGTTATCTTGTATAGAGATACATGATTTAGATAAAATGTGAAGAAGTTGACTCTCACCATGATTTTTTTATGGGGTTTTTTTTTTGGATGGGGTTTTTTTGTTTTGGGAGTTTCTGAATTAAGAATCTTTACACTGAAAGAAACTGATTTATGGTGGTATATCAGCCAGCAGTAAGGTTATGTAAATTCAGCATAGAAAGCATTTAAAGTTATTATTTTTGAGTGTGTTTCTGTGTTTTCATTGGAGTTTACTAATGTGACTGCCAGAAGTTAAGTATCTCAGATAATTGTTGCTGCTGCTCTGCTTTCAGTGGGTAAGTTTTGTTGTTGACACAGGTTGCAATCAGGTGATTCAATTAAAAAGTGAGTGGGGATTTTTATCTGCTTGACAAAAGACTTATTTTTTTAACACTCTTTAGTCAGAATAATAAATGTAAGAAGTCTTTTGACCTAGCCCTCTTCTTTTTGCATTCTGCCTGTAGCATTTGTAGCCTGAAGAAAAAAGTAAAAATCATAAAGGCTTTTATGGTAAAAAGCATATCCACTTCACATATTTTATTGTAATGTCCTGAGTTGGCTGTGGCTGCTAGAAAATTATTTATAAAGTGAGTAATGATTACAAGATAATCGAGGAGCCTGTCCTCAGACACCAGGGGGCGCAACAAAACCTTGTTGCCGAAGCCTTTGGCAACTTGTAATACCTGGTATTGAAGCTCTCCAATCTCAGGTCCCTTAACCATCCTTGGACTCTTTCCAGTATCTTTTATAGTGGGGAGCCTGTAACTGGACTCTCTACTCCAGGGTTGGCATCACCAGTGCTGAGGATAGAGGAAAGATCACCTCCCTCAATCTGCTGGCAGCATTCCTACTAATGCTGATGGCTTTTTTCCTTTTTTTCCACAATCATAGAATCATATTATCATTAGGGATTGGAAGGGACCTCGAAAGATCATCTAGTCCAATCCCCCTGCCACAGCATCACCTAGACCAAGTTACACAGGAACACACCCAGGCAGGTCTTAAACATCTCCAGTGAAGAAGACTCCACAACTTCCCTGGGAAGCCTGTTCCAGTGCTCCATCACCTTCACTGTGAAGAAGTTCCTGCTCAGATTTATGTGGAACCTGGCTCATGGTCAACTTAGTATCTGCCAGAACCCCCAGGTCCTTTTCTGTTAAGCTGCTTTCTAGCTGGGTGGCTCCCAGTGTGTACTGGTGCATGGGGTTTTGCTCACTAAGCTTCAGGATTGTGCTCTTACTAACTTCATGAGGTTCCTGTCAGCCCATTTCTCCAGCACTTTTTGAAGAGAAGTATAAATCTTTTTCAGGAAAGGTGATAAAAATACAAAAGTAGTTCTAGAAGTAAATGATATGTCATTTTCCATAGACTCTGCCATGTTTTGGATTTCTGCACCAGAAAAAAGTGTATAAGTCTTCCACTTTGGGGCAGACTTGGACCATCATGTAACAATCTCATCTTTCTCAGCCAGTTATCAGTAAAGGAATTTAAGATTATTATACTGAAGACTTCCAGAAATGTATGCTAAATGAAGGAAAGCTTCCAATGAGTTATTTCTGGTGCCGTATTGAGCATTTTTTCTCTTTTAATTACAGAAGTCTGAGTGGGATCTCTGCAGTTGTAATTGGTAGCATGATGAACTGAAACAGTCACTTTAATCCAGTGTCTGAAGGACATTGTTCAGAAATGTTCCCCGATCAATCCAGACCTTTAACCCCTGACCTAAAGCCATGCTGATGCATGTGTATGAGAATGGTATATAGCCTGAAAAAACATATTATCTGACATGAATATGGTTAAAATTTAATTTGTGTGTTTTAAGGGTAAAGTTTTCCATATATGCTTTAATTAGGAACAGCCATTATTGAAGAACAATTAAATATTTAATTAGTGAAATAATGCGTACTGAAGTTGGCACATCAGTTTGTTTTTTTAGTTTTTGTACTATGTTTAGCTGTGGCAGAAGGAGCAACGTTTTGTGAGAGACACATATTATTAAGTCTTCAGCAACAGTCCTCTTTAAATGCAGGAAATAACATGCACTTCTAACAGATTCCTGTAAATATGTTTGATTCAGACCAGCTAAAAAATTTGTGTAAAACTCTTTCATCCAGATCAGTTTTCTTTTATCAATTGTTTACTATTTAAACATTTCTTCATACCAGATGGCATGCAGTAAGTCTGGAAAGTCAAACTGGTAGTGGTTGATTTTCACAAAAGTGACATAATGTTTTTCAGGATCTGGAGTCTGTGTCTCAGGATGTGATCCAGATCACTTTAAAATATTATTTTTTGTTTTTCTTCTTTCAGATAAAGAACACTACAAATCTGTATGGTGGAAGCTGTCCAGTGCAGAAGAAAAATATTGGAAAGATTATAACAACTTTCAACATAGTGTAGTTCAGAACTGTTTTTTGATCTGTTCTTGGTTGTCAGTACATTTAAGTTTCCCTTCCAACAATGGCAAAAAGCAGTAAACAGCAGTTCCAAACTGATACATACGCTAGAAGAGCATAAATTAAAGGCAGTTTAACTAAATTAAAAATGGAAAAGGAAGACTGTGTCTATGTGCAATTAAGCTGAGGTAAAATCAAGGTTTCTACAACTGAGGAGAGAATATGAAAGAGGAAAATGAATCCAGCAAATTACTGTGAGAGCTTTGTCTGACTTTTGTAAGGGGAGGAAGTTTTCCCTTGCACTACGTTCTTAATAGAAACGTACAACGGCAAGACATGTGCATTCATTTCTGAGCTCTCAGCGTGACAAAAATGATTTTGAATACACCAAGGGCCACCATGAACTGAAATGGCAGCTTCCCAGTGCTGAGGAGGAAGAGATAACTGAGAAGACAGAGCTGCATTCTTTGCTGAGATGCATAGCGGGAGATAGTTGATGGTGAGGTACACCGGGCAAGATTCTAACTGAATACAAGGAAAAATAGTTGCCATGGCGCACAGTGAAATAGTAGAATTGGTTTCCCAGAAAGCTTGTGGTATCTCTGTCTCAGGAGGTTCTAAAAAACCTAACAAATCCTGAAGTGTTCTGGTCTGAATTCAGTATTGATGAATTCAGAGGACTCAAACGCCTTGCATCATGCGGGAGGCTTGGACTTCTGACATCCTTTCAACCTGAGTAATTGTATGTTCTCTGTTACAAGAGCAGAAAGGTTTATACAGACAGAAGTAATTAACCTTCTCATACTCCTGTTGGGCAAAAATTGAAGTGGTCAAAGAAGGTGTTACAAAACTAATAAATGTTAAAGCTCTATGTGGCTTATAAAGGATCTGTCAGAAGGTTTAAGATGTGTGAGAAATTATCTCAAATGCTGGCTATAACAGACATAGTCTTACTTTTTCACTTTTGTTAGTAGTCTGTTTCGACTACAATTGCAGTAAAATTGAGTTTTCAGCCTTTCTTGTAAATCTTCTTCCATAATTTTGAGGGTGGGAGCTGAATCATATCACAGTTAAAAGCAAATAAGAATCCTGTGATGATTATATTTAGACCACTGAGTTAGATTTGAGGGATGTACATCTGATTAGACAACTGTGTCTTAAAACTGTTATGACATATCCCAAACATCATACTTTCACTGAAGTCAACAACGGTGCAAAGATTTAGCTTAGTTGGGGATTTGCAGATGTAAATAAAATTTGTTCTCATTTGATTGCTGTCAAAATTTAATGTTAATTAAAAGTTATTAAGTCTTGAAAGTCTTGATCATTCCTTTTTAATCAGGAAGTTGTCAAAGATATTACAAAACTTGAGAACAGTTGCTGTGTTGTTTACCTAAATGGATATCCTTGAGCCTGGACTGTGCATGGCCCCATCCATCTGTAAAAGCCAGCAAGAACGTGTCTTGTTAGGCTTCTCCAGCTGCAGATGGCCACAAATCTTGACTTACTAGGAAAGAATTTTCAAAACACATTTTTTTGAAATTAGGTAATCTTCTTGCTTTTACTTCTTTTAATCTCTCAGGGTTTGGTTTTGGGGTTTTTAGCTTTTTTTCATCTCCTTTTTTTTAAGTGCTGTAATTACTACAACATCATGGAACAAAAATAGTAACCAAAGCCAATTGAATGTGCTTTTTCTTCTCCATCGTCTCACCTCAAAACTAAGTGGATATACTTAAGCACTTAGTCAAGATGATAGACAGTAAAATCTGTCTCTCTCACTTTAACCCAACAGATTGAATCTTGTCAGGACTTCTTAGGACAGAATTCTCTCAGTGCTTTTAGTGTTTTTAATATGCAGTAGGCTTCAACTTCAATTAAAACAACTGTAGCCCCTAGCCCAAAAGCTTACATGTACAAAAGTTACAAATTACATGATTTATTTGGGAATTTTCTTATAAACACTTTGTTGCGCCATTCATTAATTATTTGATGTGTTTCCCTGAAGGAAGATGAATTATTCTGTCCTTGATAACTAGAATAAGGTAGAGCTTTGTATATATATCTATATATATATAGGTGTGTGTTTGTATGTGGAGCTGTAAAAGCAGTTGGAATATTCTCTTGTTCTTGTCATTGCAGTATTTTGTGTATTATACAGCAATGCACTTGTGAAATCTAGAGAGCTCTAAATGTCATTATGTTAAATTAGTTGAGCTTTTCCAGACCCAGAAAATTAATTTGCTTAAGTTTCCACAAAACCAGTGTAACATTTTAAGTGGAAGATTTCTAACCATTCCTCCTGCTGCATATTGTATGCCCAGTTACCATTAAATGTACCCCATGTATGAAATATTTCCTTCCATTGTGGACCTAGCAAAACCCATAGTAAGGTTTCATTTTAGATGTCTTACTAGTATTAATTTGTCTAGATTTTCTTATTTTTAAATTAATCATGGTGGTAGTAGTAATATTTGGTAGATTTGTGTGTGGTGTATCACAGAATCACTGAATCACCAAGGTGGAAAGGACCTTGAGATCATCAAGTCCAACCTTCAGCCCTACACTACCTAACCATCTCCTGAAGTACCACATGCAGATGGATTTTAAGCACTTCCAGGGATGTTGACTCCGCCACCCCCCTGGGCAACCAGTATGTTCCAATGCTTTACCACTCTTACGGTGAAGAAGTCTTTTCCAATTTTCAACCTAAACTTCTCCTAGAGGGACCTAGGTGTTCTGGCAGACACCAGGATGACCATGAGCCAACAATGTGCTCTTATGACTAAGAGGGCAACAGCATCCTGGGGTGGATCAGAAGGGAGGTGGTTAGCAGATCAAGAGAGGTTCTTATCCCCCTCTGCTCTGCCCTGGTGAGACCACATCTGGAGTATTGTGTCCAGTTCTGGGCCCCTCAGTTCAAGAAAGACATGGGGCCGCTGGAGGGAGTTCAGCACAGAGCAACAAGGATAATGAAGGACGTAGAATACCTTCATGATGAGGAAAGGCTGAGGGACCTGGGTCTCTTTAGCTTGGAGAAGTGGAGACTGAGGGGTGACTTTTATGTCTATAAATGTGTGAAGGGTAGGTGTCAGAAGGACACGTGCCTACATGGCTACGTGGTAACGTAGTGGGGGTGGAGATTGCCACAGATCGCGGGAAAATCGAAACTTAGCCCAGATCGGGGTGAGTTCCTGCTCTTTTCCTGAGAGGAGCCACGGGCTGCCTGCCTACATGGCAACATAGCAGGGGCGGAGACTGCTGGTGTGCAGGCTGTTTTCACAAGAGGCTTCTAGCTGACAGGGGGAACAGGAAAAAAAAAAAAGAAAAAGAAAAAGAATGGGACCGTTACCACAAGACATGGTGACTACTCGGACAAAGACCATTAGAAAAACAGTGGCCACCCAAACACAGGCCACACACAATCACGTAGAAGTTCAGGCAGGTGGTTGCAGTGAGTGCTGGAGCCTAGCACTGTATATACAGGATGGCTGGGGCAACACCTGTGTTAGGTGTTAGCAGATCAAAGATCTGATGAACATGGTGGCTGAGCTAAAAGAGGAGGTGCAAAGGCTGAGAGCTGTAAGAGATTGCGAAAGGGAAAATGAATATTTCCATAACGTAATCTCTACAAAACCTGATGTAGGGTTAACTCTTAGTGGCTCTGGGGGTCCAACAACCTCCATACAGCAAGTCTCTCAGCCTCCATGTAGTAACCCGCAGGAGCAGGGTCAATGGGTACAGGTCTCCGTCCGTCAGAATAAACGCAAACGAGGCAAGTGTGCTACCTTAGGAAGTCCACCACCTATGGTGCACTTGCAGAATAGGTATGATGCTCTGCAGGAGGATCAGGTCATTAGCAAGGAGGAGGATTCAAAGAGCCTAGCAACTGCACCACAGACAGGTTGCCTCAGGTCAGCCATCGAGACCAATCCTGTAAAGAAACCTCGAAGGGTCATTGTTATAGGAGACTCCCTGCTGAAGGGAACAGAGGGCCTAATATGCAGACCTAACCCATTCTATAGAGAGGTCTGCTGCCTCCCTGGTGCCCAGGT
>JAOXOE010026808.1:0-20356 GCA_028565055.1 Phoeniculus purpureus
ACACCCCAGGATCCCATTGGCCTTCTTGGCCACCAGGGCACATTGCTGTGCCATGGTCAACCTGTTGTCCACCAGGAATATCTCTGGGGTTAGGGGCAAAGTCGCTGACATTTGGCAGCAAGTTGTTTTTCCAATCTTCTGCTCTGAGGGATGATTTTTACTCCCTGATACACTAAGAAAATGAAAATTAGGAAATCGTTAAAATAAACTATTCATGAAAAAACTGCATCATGAAAAAAGTGCATCTTCATATTGATGTGGAATTTCGTCTGTTCCTGCTAACATGTGTTGCCCCTTGTCCTATCATTGGATGCCACTGAGCAGAGCCTGGCTCCATCCTCCTGACACCCACAAAGAAGACAGAACATGTGAGTGAGGCACAACATTCAGCGAAGGCTTTTCCACAGCACAGTCTGTCAGGTGAGGATCTTGTGGTGAGGAGGAGCCACTGGACACAGAGGATGAGGAGAGGATCCTGTAGAGCCCAACACCCCAGCATGTTGCTGGGTACCAAGAGCTCAAAACCTGCTATTTTGCAAAGCAAAAGCAATCTGTCTGCTTGGCTCAGCACACTCCGGAGTTAAGCACCTCTTGCTGACTTGTCTGCCATCCGGGATCTGGATTTTATTCTCACTTCTGTGGTAACTGTCAGAGGAAGAAGCTCTGGGAAATGTACTTCTTCCCTGAGACATGGCTGGCAAGAGCAGAAACAAGGGGAGGGAGGCTCTGAACCCCTAGCAGCCCATTAGGGAGCCTTAGGCAGGAATACTGAAGAGCTATAGCCTCCTTAGTCTTCCCAGTTCTGAGAGACTCAATGAGCTGGGGCAGGCTGTCACCTCAGGTCCCTGGGGAGATGCTGGCTGGCAGGGACAGTCTGACACAGCAGAAGCTGAGAACCATGAGCCTCCCAAGCATTCCCTGTGCCTCACAAGCTGACTTCACGTGCCAAACAGTGTCTGCCACCCAACATCTCTCTTTACATGTCTTGGCATTCAGTGCCAGGAAACATGAAAGATGAGAGTGTGATCTAAACCAGAGATTTTCTAAACAGAAGCAGCAGCTTTCCCTTCCACCAGGATTTCAAGAATAAATATGGACCACCTGCACCCTTTGTGTCATGGCTTGCTGAAAACCACTATAAAGGAGTTCAAAATATGAGCCCCAAAATTACATCCACTTCGCAGGAAATTTTAAAATCTTAAAATGGGCATGTGGAGGCTTTCTGACTCAGAGGAAGTTCCCAATACTTGTGTGTTTGTTCTCAGATGGGACAGAGAGGAAATAAAATCCAAATATCAAAACCAGTAGTTTCAGTAATCTGTCCAGTTCTGGGCCACAGAACTTCCTTTCAGAAGGACACAGAACTGTTGGAGAGAGTCCAGTGCAGAGCCACAGAAATGATGAAGGGAGTGGAAAATCTCCCTGATGGGGAAAGGCTGAGGGAGCTGGGTCTATTGAGCTTGGAGAAAAGGAGACTGAGGGGTGACCTCATTAATGTTGATAAATATGGAAAGGGTGGGCGTCAGGAGGATGGAGCCAGGCTCTTCTCAGTGGCATCCAAAGATAAGACAAGGAGCAATGGGGGTGAGCTGGAACAGAGAAGGTTCCACATCAATATGAGAAGGAACTTCTTCATCGTGAGTGTGACAGAGCACTGGAACAGGCTGCCCGGGGAGGTTTTGAAGTCTCTTTCTCTGGAGAAGTTTAAAACGCACCTGGACATGTTTCTGTGTGGCTTGATCTAAAGGGTCCTGCTGTGTCAGGAGGATTCGGGTAGATGATCTTTCAAGGTCCCTTCCAATCCCTAATCTTCTGTGGTTCTGTGCAAATCTCCCTCAAGCTCATAACACCAGTTTTGCCCAGTTGAACAACCACCAAAATGAACCAACAGCCTGTTCAGGGTGGGATCAACATCCAACACATTTGTTCTACCGACAAATGAGAAAGTGCTATGTGATTGCCTCTGCTTGAATTAATTCCTGGTAATTAGCACATCTCTACAGTAACAGTGCACAGGAGCCAGCTGCAGGGATAAATTATGGCTCAGGACCTAGGTTCCCAAACAAGTCACAGCGGGCACAGAGCCCGGGCTGGGGCTGGAGCCCAGCCAAGCGAGGGAGCAGCACTACCGCCATTGGCTATGGGGAAATAACAAGAGCAATTTTCAGTAACTGTTTATAAACCAAGATAACAATATATTTTCATGTGTCAGTGTAATTGGAATGAGTCTTGACTCCTGACGTTGCCAGAGACTGCTGCTAGATGTGTAACTGCTCAAAGTTTTTGTCATAACTTTGGGTGATTACACCCAAATGTCACTTTATTTATTCATCAAGGGGGCTATGCCAGGGGAGGAATACCAAGTCCTGAATTATCACTGTAGAGACTGGTGCTGACAACTGTGCTCAGGTTTTTAGTAGCTAATTAGCAGCGTGCTAGAATTGCAGCTCTGCTCATTACTGATTACAACCTCACGCCGTTTAGCACAGTGTTTATAAAACCCTTCCTCAAGTGTTTGTTTCTGTGGGTTTCTGTATCACTGCCAAGATGTTCACCAACCCTGGAGAGCTGATATGGCAAGGGAGGTGGGGCAGGACAAGAGGCAATGGGTGTCAGATGGAATAGAGGAGGTTCCATATAAATATGAGAAGGAACCTCTTCACAGTGAGGGTGACAAAGATGATGGAGTGAAACATTTCTCATCAGAGAAGGGAGTTTCTTTGATGGGGAAAGGCTGAGGGAGCTGGGTGTCTTGAGCTTGGAGAAAAGGAGACTGAGGGGTGACCCCATTAATGTTGATAAATATGGAAAGGGCGGGCGTTAGGAGGATGGAGCCAGGCTCTGCTCAGTGTCATCCAATGACAGGACAAGGGGCAATGGGTGTCAGCTGGAACAGAGGAGGTTCCACATCAATAGGAGAAGGAACTTCCCAGTGAGGGTGACAGAGCACTGGAAGGGGCTGCCCAGGGGGTTTGTGGAGCCTCTTTCTCTGGAGATGTTTAAAACCCGCCTGGCCCTGTTCCCATGCGACTTGATCTAGGACATTTTTGTCTGGCAGAAGGATTGAACCTTTCACGGTCCCTTCCAACCCCTAACATTGTGTGTGATTCTGTGTGTGTGTGCTGAGTAGAGGTATCCACGGAGGTGGTGGTCAGCCATCCCAGAGGAAATGCTGCATAGAGTTGGAGAGGCAGCTGCTGCCTATGGCAGGAGCAGTAGCATCTCATGAGCAAGCAACTGGAATATTCCTTCTCTCTTTACTAAAAACCAGTGCACAAAACGGAAATGTTGTTTGGATAGGTGGTGGCAACTTACTCCACACCAGCAGAACAAAAGCACAACTTTTCAGGGGTCCATCCTGCATCTGCTTGTTAGTTGTGGACAGAGATCCAGAAATGTCCCTCAGGGTTCCCTGCTGGGACCAGTGCTTTTTAATATTTTCATCAATGACACAGCAGGATCAGTTTCACTCTCAGCAAGTTTTCAGAAGACACTAAGCTGAGTGGTGCAGTTGATAGGCTTGAGGGACAGGATGTCATCTAGAGGGACCTGGACAAGCTAGAGAAGGAGGCCTAGGTGAACCTCATGAGGTTCAACAAGGCCAGGTGCAAGGTCCTACACTGGGGTTGGGGCCTTCCTTGGTATCAAAACAGGTTGGGGATGATGGAATTGAAAGCAGACATGTGGAGGAGGACTTAGGTGTACTGGTTGATGAAAAACTGGACATTAACTGAGTGCTTGCAGCCTAGAAGGCTAATTGCATCCTTCAAAGTATTACAAAGTAGAGTGGCCAGGGGGTTGAGAGAGGTGATTCTGCCCCTCTACCCTGCTCTTGTGAGACCACATCTGGAACATTGTGTCCAGCTCTGGAGTCAGCACAGTAAGTACATAAATCTGCGGGAGAGGCTCCACAGGATGGTCACAAAAATGGTCTGAAGAATAGACCACCTCTCCCATGAAGAAAAGCTGAGTGAGTTGGAGTTATTCAATCTGGAGAATGGATGGCTCTGCACAGAGACTACAGCAACCTTTCAGTACCAAAAGGGGGCTTATAAGAAAGATGGAGATGGTCTTTTACAGCAGGGCCTGTTGTGACAGGACAAGGGGTGATGGATTTAAACTAAAAGAGGGTACATTTAGACTAGATATAAGGGAAAAAGTTCTTACAATGAGGGTGGTGAAACATGAGTTGCCCAGGAATGTAGTAGAAGCCCCATCCCTGGAAATATTCAAGGTCTGGTTGGACACGTCTGGGCAACCTGATGTAGTAGCAGATGTCTGTACACATGGAAGTGGGACTACATGGCCTCTAAAGGTCACTTCCAACCCAAACCATTTTGTGATTCTATCATACTTAGCATTGGTCATGTGCTGTGTTTATCAGAAAGCCTAACACTGTTTTGATGCAGATTCTCCTCGTCTTACCTGGCATCCACTGAGTCTCACACGTAATGCTATTTAGGCAAGCCACCCTACCCTAAAGCCAGGTCAAAGCAGCCAGAGCACTGCACCACATGGCTGTTCCCCCCTGGACCCTCTCCCTAATGCCCCTGGCCTCCATTACCACGGCTTTATTACAGTGGCATTTTATTGCCACTTTACTGCCACTGTGCAGTAAAGTGGTAATTTCCATGATGTGGAGCTGCGAATGAAGGATCCCATGGCAGATGGAAATTGCTACCACCACCAAAGGAAACAAATAAAGGAGTTGGAAATAATAGTGAACTAATTTAATCACAAAATAAATTAAAAATAGGTACTTCCCACCACTGTCACAGGGAATACAAATCTAAGTCTGAGCTCAACAGTAGGCTCAGAGTTATCCCTCTCTAAAACTACCTGAAGGGAAGTTGTAGACAGATGGGGATCGAGCTCTTCTCCCAAGCAACTAGTGGTAGGACAAGAGGGCAGAGCCTGAAGCTGCACCAGGGGAGGGTTAGGTTGGATGTTAGGAAGCCCTTCCTCACGGAAAGGGTGATCAGACGCTGGAATGGACTGCCCAGGGAGGTGGTGGAGTCCCCATCTGTGGAGGTGTTTAAGGACAGACTGACCGTAGCACTTAGTGCCCTGGTCTAGGTTGTGGTGATGTTAGGTTGATGATCTTAGAGGTCTTTTCCAGCCACAATAATTCTGTGATTCTGTGACGAATGCCTCCTGTCTAAGTGCATAACACTCTCCATTGGTGGATTGCAATGACTGACCTTCTTCAGCATATCCACTAGACTCATGCTGTAAAAATACACATCCACGACCTGGTCCCTGCTACAATTTCTGGATAACACAGTAACTCACTAGGAGATATAAAAGGACATGAGTGGTACAAATATAGAACTAGAAACTGAGAAGAAAGGTTATATTATTAGCAGCAGTCACAAGACATCAGATGATTTTCCAGGAGAGTTTCAAGGATAATTTGGCTTAGGAAGGAGACAATGAAGTGAATTCATCTTGCCAATGATTCTAGTTTACAAATGGCTATATTTTAAGCAGAGCACTCAAATTATGCACAAATTGAGATGAAGGTAGAGGTATTCTTTGTTAGGAAAATTAAGCTGATATTCTTATCCAAGCAAGAAGGCAGGTAGAACAGCAGACCACTGATGGGTAGGAAGTCTTGGAACTGAAGCTTGTAGCTTTTATACTACAAGGAGAGAGTGTTTCCAAAACTGAAAACAGTAAGTGGTGGTGTCCCCCCTGGCAGGCAGAACTACAGAATCAAGGAACATTATGGTTTGGAAGGGACCTCAAAATATCATCCATTCCAATCTCACTGACACACCAGGATCACCTAGATCAAGTCGCACAGGAACAGGGCCAGGCGGGTTTTAAATGTCTCCAGAGACGGAGACTCCACAATGCCCCTGGGAAGCCACTTCCAGTGCTCCATCACCCTCACCATGAAGTTCCTTCTCACATTAAGGTGGAACCTCCTCTGTTCCAGCTGACACCCACTGCTATCATTAGATGCCACTGAGCAGAGCCTGGCTCCATCCTCCTAACACCTGCCCTTTCCATATTTATCAGCATTAATGAGGTCGCCCCTCAGTCTCCTTTTTTGCAAGCTCAAGAGATCCAGCTCCCTCAGCCTTTCCTTGTCAAGGAGATGTTCCTCTCCCTTCACCATCTTGGTGACTCTGTGCTGGACTCTCTCAACTAGTTCTGTGTCCTTCTGTAACTGAGAGGCCCAGAACTGGACACAAGATTCCAGATGTGTCCTCTGGAGGGCAGAGTAGAGGGGGAGAAGAACCTCTGTCCATCTACTAACCATCCGTTTTTTGATCCACCGCAGGCAGCTTTGCTCGGGTCCTGGCAAAGAGTCACCACAGATTACGACTACCACGAGTATGTGAATATGCAGTGTGTTCTCAACGGTGGAACTCAGGAGTCAGAAGCCAAAAGCTGGGGTTGGGATTAGAGTTCAATCTGCAGCAGAAGAATCCTGCTTGTGAGCCTGGGCAGGGAGAGGTGAAGCGCTTTTAATCTGGATGCAGAAGGAAGAAGTCTCATGTCAACCTCAGATTAATAGGGAGAGAGAGCAAGAGGAGAGCAGGAATACTGCTGGTGGGACAAACTGGGTTGAGAGTCAAGGCTGAGGAAGACAGAGAGAGGAATGGAGAGCAAAACCACATGCGTACAGATATCTGCCTTGAGATGCAGGTAGAGCTCAGAGGTGGGACGCAGGTCAGATGGACAATGAGACTCACATACACACAGAAATTCAGACCAGAAGCAAGGAGAGCAAGGTGAAGGCAAACATGAGGAAGGAAAACTAGTCAGATGGGAGGGGAGGAAATTGCTGTTTCAGACTGATCGTGTGTACAAGGTAGAACAAGACATGTGAAAACAGCAGCAGATAAGAGTTCAGAGTTGCAAGAAGTAGCCATGTTATAAACACCAACAGGGAGTGCCTGAAATGAAGAGTCCTGCTCCACTTACTGGTATCACACACAAGCAGCTGAGTGAAATGTATAGCTCTCTGATAAACAAGAGGCCACATCAAGTTGTAAGAGTTCTTGGGTTTTAAAACATGGGAAATGGAAGCCAGGTTATTCTCTGTGATACATGGTGAGAGGACAAGAGAAAATTGTCATAAATTGAAGAGAAAGAAGTTCAGACTCGCAAGGAGACACTTCCACAACAAAGGTATTCAAGCAGTGGCACAGGTTGCCCAGAAAGGCTGTAGTGAAGGAACTTCTTCACAGTGAGGGTGACAGAGCACTGGAAGGAGCTGCCCAGGGGGGTTGTGGAGTCTCCTTCTTTGAAGACGTTTAAAGCCTGCCTGGCCATGTTCCTGTGCGACTTGGTCTATATGATCCTGCTCTGGCAAGCGGATTGGACTAGATGATCTTTTGAGGTCCCTTCCAATCCCTAACGTTCTGTGATTCTGTGAATCTCTGCCTTGGGTAGGTATCTAACACTTAGATGGAGAAAGCTTTGAGCAACCTGGTCTGACCACAGCTTTGGGAAGTCATTCCTGCTCTTTTTAATGCAACAAAACCAATCAAATAAATTTAAATCAAATCCATTTTTGTTTAATCAAACAAAAGTATGGCACGAGAAAGAGATTTTTTAAACTTGCCAAGGGCAGGCGTGAGACAACAGAAGGTTCAGTGGAAAACAATTTCCTCCAGCCTGAGGAGTCAGCTATTTTCTTCAAAAAGTCTGTGAAGCCCACTTCCTGTCTCATGTGACTCATTTCTTTTCATCCCAAACTGTTCAGAAGACAGCCAGCCTTATAACTATCAGAAAATAACCATTATCTCCTGCTCTCTTAGCTCAAAGGCCAGGGGTTTTGAAACAGATCCTCGGTTTCCGGTCCTTCTAGATACCGATAAATTATAGCACAGAAAACAATCCTGGCTTCTCCCTGTTGCTTTCATTGAAATCCAGAAAGCTACAAACAAATCTTATTGGATATCACCGAGTTTATAAAGTCAAGCATGCAAAGGGTAGAAATGGGAGGAAAGCAATCATGATGCAGTCTCCTAGTGCATCCACAATGCTTTGACTGCAGATCTGTTGCCTCTGGAGAACTTAAACAATCACAGCATCCGCAAGATATCGTTACTGTCTTAAACTTTCATGGCTATCCCATAGCTTAGCAGGCTAAGGGATCCACCAGGGGGACCTCCAGCCACTAAAGAGTTCACATAGCAAAGCCATGCTCAAGTCCTACAACTTGAGCTCCCCATAAACCAGCTGGCAGTGAAGCAAATGGATTGCTCTGCAGCTTTTCATCATAAATTGGTAAATTACATTCCCACTAAACGTGTCATTCTTGACCAGTCTTTGATATCTTACAAAATTATTAGTAGATCAAGAGAGGTTCTCCTCCCACTCTACTCTGTAGTGGTGAGACCACATCTGGAAGATTGTGTCCAGTTCTGGGCCCCTGAGTTCCAGAAGGACACAGAACTGCTGAAGAGAGTCCAGCACAGAGCCACAAAGATGATGAAGGGAGTGAAACATCTTCCTGGTGAGGAAAGACTGAGGGAGCTGGGTGTCTTGAGCTTGGAAAAAAGGAGACTGAGGGGTGACAACATTAATGTTGATAAATATGTGAAGGGCAGGTGTTAGGAGGCTGGAACCAGGCTCTGCTCAGCGTCATCCAATGATAGGACAAGGGGCAATGGATGTGAGCTGGAACAGAGGAGATTCCACATCAATATGAGAAGGAGGAGCTTCATGGTGAGGGTGACAGAGCACTGGAAGGGGCTGCCCAGGGGGGTTGTGGAGTCTCCTTCTCTGGAGACATTTAAAACTCTGGATATGTTCCTGTGCGACTTGATCTAGGTGATCGTAGTGTCTCAGGGGGATTGTACTGAATGATCTTTCGAGATCACTTCTAATCCCAATGTTCTGTGATTCTGTTAAAGCTCCCACCCAGATGTAGCTCTGCAGACACAAGTGCATATATACAGTGAGAGCTGACTCTTTTCATTAGGTGCTGCACCACAGGAGTGAATTTTGCCCTGTCCCATTGTGGTTTGGTGATCTCCATTCTGTCAACTCTAATCAGAGAGAAAGATGGGATTTGAGAAAGTTGAGGTGCATTTCATTGGCACTATGAAGACCAGGAGCAGCATGATGAATCTTAGCCAGTATCTTACTAGAAGCTAGCAGAGGGCTCAGAGTGCTGGGCTGTTTCATTTACAGTGATGAGAGCTGCTTGGTAGGTGGCCCGCTTCACGCTTAATGAGCTGGAACTCTGTCAAGGATCCATCCTGCAGTCGTATTGTTTGCCCAAGCAAATTGCTGGATTTTATTTTGACATGGAGAGAGAAACATGTTTCAACAGATACCCTTTCCTCTCAAAGCGGCTCTCACAGCCCTGCTTTTAAAAGCATGTATCCCTGACACAAATGCAATTACTTCTCCTCACAACAGCATTCTAAACCACAAATTCTCTAATACACCATTAGGCAGCAGTGAAATTCCTGATGGCAGTCAAACACATAGCATGTACTGCATCTGGCATTGCCTTGAGAGGACTGGTCTGACAAGACTGGTTTTATTTCTGTAAGAGAGTAATGTTCTTCCCCTGACAAGACACAAGTACAAGGGGGACATCGAGGTGACATCGAGGGAGACATTGAGGTGCTGGAGTGAATGCAGAGGAGGGCAATGAAGCTGGAGAAGGGCCAAGAGAATGAATATTATGAGGAGAGATTGAGAGAGTTGGAACTGTTTAGCTGAAGGAAGAAGAGGCTGGGGGGAGACCTCATGGCTCTCTGCAACTGCCTGAAAGGACATTGCAAAGATGTTGGTGCTGGTCTCTTCTCACAAGTCATTAGTGACAGAACCAGAGGGAATTGCTTCAAGATTCAACAGGGGAGGTTTAGACTAGACATCAGGAAGAAATTCTTCACAGGCACTGGGTTGGGCTGCCCAGGGTAGTGGTTGAGTCCCCATCCCTGGATGTATTTCAAAGTCACTTAGATGTAGTGTTGGGGGATCTGGTTTAGGGGTGAGCTTGTAGAGTAGAGTTGATGGTTAGACCCGATGATCCCAAGGGTCTTTTCCAACCAGAACGATTCTATGATTATATGACACCCAGGGCTGCACCCAGGGTACACATATTAAGAACATGGTCCAGTATTGTTCTTTGCTTATCAGCTCTAATCTAGCAACAGTAATACCAGATTTTTCATTCTATGGGCTCTTTGAAAAGAACACAAGAGAGGCATTAGGGAAGGGCCAATATTTGCATCTGGCAACCAAAGCATGATTTGCAAAACAAAATACCCAAACCTTCCAGTCATCTGGCCATTCCGTAGTTCACAATCACACTTTAATAACGTACAGAATCACAGAATAATCCTGGTTGACAAGGACCTCCCAGATCACCGAGTCAAATCATACCCACAACAACAAAAAGCCTAAATGCCTGAATACCTCAGTGCCCGATTGATCCACAAACACAAACTAACCCCCTCCATGCCTGCCACTACAGCAGGATGTGAGGCACCATGGCTACGGGTTTCTTCAATACCACCAGGAATGGGGACTCAACCACCACCCTGGAAAGGCCCTTCCAGTGCCTCACCACTCTTTCTGGAAAGAATTTCTTCTTGATATCCAATGCAAACCTCCCTTGCCTCAACTTCAGACCATTTTCCCTGGTTTTGTCATTAGCTGCCAAGGAGAAGAAGCCAACACTCACCTCTCTACAACCTTCACATCGTAATCACTGCTTATTTCTGTGTTTTATGAAAGACACATAGAGTTTCACAGAATTACATGTATATTTCCATATCCATATAATTTAATTACATGTCATAGAAGGGGGCTTCTCAAATAGCACGTGTGCTTAACAAAATCAAAAGCACTAAGGTCAACAGTGTAAGGAACCAGAATAAGCGCAGTTCTCCACTATCATTAGTTCCAATTTGAAGATTCAATGGATGGATTGCTCCTTGTATAAGGAGCTGGTTGGATGGTTGCACCAAAAGAGTTGTGATCAGTGGCTCAGTGTCTAAAGGGAGAGATGTGATGAGTGGTGTTCCTCAAGGGTTGGTACTCGATCAGTGCTATTTAACACCTTTGTCAGCAACACGGACAGCGCAATTGAAGGCCCCCTCAGTCAGTCTGCTGATGACACCAAACCGTGTGGTGAAGTCAACACCCTGGTGGGAAGGGAGGCCATCCAGAGGGACCTTGCCAGGCTCAAGAAGTGGGTTCTGCAAACTGCATGGAATTCAACAAGGGCAAGGGTCTGCACCTGAGTCAAGGCAATGCCATGCATGAGTACCGCTTGAGAGGAGAAAGTGTTGAGGACAGCCCTGAGGAGAAGGACTTGGTGGTGGGGGTGGAGCAGAAGTTTAACAGGAGCTGTCAGTGTGCACTTGCAGCCCAGAAAGCCGTGTCCTGGGCTGCATCAAAGGACGCAGGAACAGTCAGTCAAGGGAGGTGATTCTCCTTCTCTACTCTGCACTAGTGAGACCCCACCTGGAGTACTGGATCAAGTTCTGAAGTCCCCAACATCAGAAGGACAAAGAGCTCCTGGAAGGTGTCCAGAGGAGAGGAGCAACTCAAATGATCAGAAGGTTGGAGCACCTCCCCTGTGAGACAGGCTGAGCAAGTTGGGGTTGTTCAGCCTGGAGAACAGGAGGCTCCCAGGTGACCTTCTAGCAGCTTTCCAATCTCAAGAGTCCTTTCCAACCATGATTATTCTGTGATTCTATGAAATATGTCAGTGTTTTTTAATTTCTCCTCATGCTTTAGAAGAAACATTCAACAACTGGCAAATTTGTGGGAAAAAACCCTCATGTTGGCCATTAGCAAGTCAGTGATTTACATAAAATCGTCTAGACATCCACAACAGACCAATCTGCCAGATAAATGGGATAGTAATGTGACAGCTGACTTCTCATTTCCACATCATCCTTCCTCTAGTTAAAAAAATAACTGCAACAATGGGAAACCAGCATTGACACAATGAGACTTAGAACTTTAATTCACCAAACTTAATAAACTATCAGAAGTACTCCAGGATAACATTAATCATAAAAAAAAAAAAAAGTCATTTGCAATGAAAAACATCTACAGTCTCAAAATTAATGTAGACCTTGATAACAGAATGGGAAAATTGCTTCATTACTTCTCATTTCACTAGCAAATGAAATTCATCTGCATTAAGTAACTATCTGTAAGATAATGTTCAGGAAGAGAACTTGCTTTTCAGGATCTGTATACTCTTACAGAGTGCTGAGAAGTTCACCTTCTCAGATACTCAAGTCCATAAACTCAGCACTCCTTGCTTACACAGGAATTACTATGGGGTTTGGACTATGCTGTCTGTTGCTATTATCAAGAATCGCTGAACATTGGGGATTGGAAGGGACCTCGAAAGATCATCTAGTCCAATTTCCCTGTCACTGCAGGAAAATGTCCAAGTGGGTTTTAAATGTCTCCAGAGAATGAGACTTCATAACCCCCAGCACAGCTTGTTCCAGTGCTCTGTCACCCTCACCATGAAGAAGTTCCTTCTCATATTGATGTGGAACCTCCTCTGTTCCAGCTCACACCCATCGCCCCTTGTCCTTTCACTAGATGCCACTGAGCAGACCCTGGCTCCATCCTCCTGGCACCCACCCTTTCCCTAAGGTAAGAAACTGTGAGAAAACAAAAAGTTTCGTTTCAAATCCAAATTTTGGAAATGAACCTAACTGTGTTAGAAGTGATCTGCACCAATCCCCTGTGCACTTCAGGGTGGTTTGTGGCAGTTGGTATGACGATAACCCAGGATAATTCTATGTACGTGTTAACAATAATGATTATTAATACATTAATAATAATAATAGCGATAAAAAGAGTAAAATTATGCGGAAGCTCAAGTCGGGACCTGACCTCCACAGCACTAGACAAATACAAGATTGTTCTCATATACCTATCGCAGGATCACCTGGAGTCTCTGGGTCCTCTGAAGAAGAAAGATAGCTAATTTTTTCCTTCAGGTGACCAGCATCTTTGAAGTGCTGTAAGCACAGCTGGTATCGTATTCATCATCTCCTCTTATTCAAGTGCGGTAAGATAAAAAATATGAACAAGTATACGAGGAAAAAAATGTATGAAACCCATAGATTCTATCTTTTTATGAACTGCATTGCAGAATTCCACTTCTGAATGGCATTGCTTTGTTACCTCTTCCTGCTGTGATTTCACTCGAGGATATTTCCACCTCTGATCGTTTCAGCAAAATTGTGCTGTCTTCAATATTCATTTTGCGGTGTCTGGTTCCGTCTTGATGCTGATTGACACCCTGGGTTCTAAAGTACTGCCTGCAAGTTCCAGCTCACTTAGAGCTACCGCTCTGCGCTAACGTGGTAACCTTCCCCCTTTTGCCCAAGCTTTTCTTCATCAGCGTGAAGCGGGTCACAGAGGAAGGCTGAAGCTTTCTTCAGCAGCTCCTTGGATTAGCTGCCTGCAGTACAATGGGAGCAGGCTGCAGGCTGCATCGTGATCGGAGCTGCTTCTGTGAGAAAGTAGCAGGGGCTGCAATTTCAGGAGATGGTCTGATTAAAGCAGACGAGCCTTTCATCTCTGCTTTAATGCTTGTTTTCAGACCGCCGTGCACCCAGCTGCTGTGGAGAGCATCTGGGCAAAAGAGACCCAAGCAAATATAAGATAGGGGATAAGGACGAGATTAAAGGGGAAAAAAACAGAACTTAATATTCTTGTAAGTTTTTTTCAAATAAAGAAAAATAGGCTTGATTATTTTAAGCATTAATGTTTATTTTTTATATGAGGAAGGCAAAATATTTACGTGGAACCATAACTTGTGAGCCACAGAAGAGATTCACAGAGGTCACATCTTCACGGTGCATTGCAAAACAGACCCCTCAAACAACTCGTCCCTTTGCACCACGGCCAGAACCCGCATGTGAGAAGACAAACATCTGAAAGGGCCAACAGGGACCTTTTCAGAATGAGATTTACTAAGAGGCCTTTCTCCTGGTGTTTCTTTTGAATAGTTCTGAATGCCAAAAGCAACTTGCTAATGAGAGTCATCCTGCGTAGCTGTCACAGGCAGAAGGCTGCAGACAACTCCCGGTGTAGTGCTGGAAGCAAAAGCACAGCAAAGCCACTCTTCTCCTAAGTGATGTCTGGTACAGCATATTTCAGTACCTGTTTTGCTCTGTATCAGGTCTTATATCTCACTCAGCAATGTCAAACCCAAGAGCCTTCCACAGCTCATGGGGCAATTTGATGACTATCTACCTGCCACATCCGCTCTGCCCGTCTTTCTCCAGAGAAGCCGTCTGCAGTGCAGCATCTAACACTCCTGCACACATCACACGTCCCTGTCACTGCTGGGGATGTTGTGGCTCAACAGTGATGTGCTGGAGCGGGCCAAGAAGATGGGAACAGGTTTCCCTTCCCCATCCATCAAGAGGAAGAGATCATTTGTCAGCATATTGACAATTCAGTTCCACATCTCCAGCTGAATACAGATTTCATAGGATTTTAGATATTAGCTACCAGGTGACAGCAATGTTTTCATACATGGTTGTATACACAGGATGGATCAGAATCACAGAGCATCAGGGATTGGAAGGGACCTTGAAAGATTGTTTAGTCCAATCCCCCTGCCACAGCAGAATCACCTAGACCAAGTCACACAGGAACACATCCAGGTGGGTTTTAAGCATGTCCAGAGAAGGAGACTCCACAACCCCCCTGGGCAGCCCTTTCCAGTTTTCTGTCACCCTCACTGGGAAGAAGTTTCTGGTATTTCTATGGAACCTCCTCTGTTCCAGCTCACACCTATTGCCCCTTGTCCTATCACTAGATGACATTGAGAAGAGCCTGGCTCCATCCTCCTGACACCCACACTTCACATATGACATTAATGAGGTCACCCCTCTGGCTCCTGCATAATAATTGCTTCTGGACTTGAGGAACTTGGCACCATACAACTGCATCTGGAATAGTGTGTCCAGTTCTGGGCCCCTCAGTTCAAGAAGGACACAGAGCTGCTGGAGAGAGTCCAGCACAGAGATGCAAAGATGATGAAGGGAGTGGAGCATCTCCCTGCTGAGGAAAGGCTAAGAAGCTGGGTCTCTTGAGCTTGAAAAAAAGGAGACTGAGGGGTGACCTCATTAATGTTTATGAATATGTGAAAGAAGGGTGTCAGGAGGATGGAGTCAGGTTCTTCTCAGTGTCATCTAATGACAGGACAAGGGACAATGGTTGTAAGCTGGAACAGAGGCGGTTCAACATCACTATGAGAAGGAACTTCTTCACAGTGAAGAAGGGGCTGCCCTTCACTGGAAGGGGCTGCCTAGTGGGGTTGTGAAGTCTCCTTCTCTGGAGATGTTTAAAACCCACCTGGACATGTTCCTGTGCAACTTGGTCTAGTTCATCCTGCTGTGGTGGGAGGATTGGGACTGGCTGATCCTTTGAGGTCCCTTCCAGTCCCTAATGTTCTGTGATTCTGTGTATTCACTCCACAGACACCGCTGTGAAATGTGTTTCACAATTTAGCACTTAAGGCACAACTTTCTTGGTGCTTCTTGCATTCACCGCTGGCAGCAGATGCAGATGTAGGACGCTGATACTGGCAGAATGAGGCTGGGGAGAGACATAAACACATTAGCAAATTGAGCCTAACTGCATGTGTACTTACAGAGAGCACAGTAGCATCTGTTTTACTTCCAACTCTCGCTGCATCAAGTAGAGCGCACACGGGGCATGATTTTCTCTGAGGGTGTGTTCTGCAAACGCTTAAGCAACACTGCTCCCTCACATCCAGGGTTTGAGCAATTTGATTAGAAGATATGACAAGATTTGGGGTTATTTTCAAACAAAGGGCTGCCTTCATGCGGGGACGAGATGCAAATTCTCTTTACTGTCAACTTGGGATCCCACGTTTTCCTTGTAGAAAAAAACATTGGAAATCTTCCAGCACTGATCGATTTGTCAGGACAATTTCTGAACAGAAAAGCAAGAGGCACCCAGATGTCATCGCTGCTGAGCCTGAGGTTTTCAGTGTGGTAGATAAAGGGTGAAATATTCACTGTGGTTTTTCTTTCTGATCAAAAGCAGTGAGTAGCTAGCAAACATGCTTTGCAGTTCCTTGGGAATGCCTGGATTTTCTGGTTACAAAATGCTCTCCAAGAGTAATTTAGCTTGGGGAAAGGTCAGGGTTGTGCTGGCAAGCTGCAGCCTGTCCCTGCTAACCTGCTGGTTCCCAGCTGAAAGCTCTGTGCAACAGGCATGTCAGGTCCTCCTACCATGGACCTCACTCCCTGTAGATCATAGAATCATAGGTTTGGAAGGGACCTCCAAAGGCCATCCGGTTCAAACCCCTACAACAAGCAGGGACATTTCCAACCATAACAGATTGGCCAGAGCCCCGTCCTGCCTGACGTTGAATGGCTCCAGGGATGGGGCCTCCACCACCTCTCTGGGCAGCCAGTTCCAGGGATCCCCCACTCTCAGATTCAAGAGCTTTTTCCTGATGTCTGGATCACTCTGCCCTTTTCCGGCTTCAAACCATGATCCCTTGTCCTATTGTTCCCTGCTCTTGTGAACAGTCTTCCCCAGCTTTTCAGAGACTGGAAGAATAGGAGACCTTAGTGCAGCCTTATAGGGCCTGAATGGGCTCCAGGAAAGCTGGGATGGGGCTTGTCATCAGGGAGAGCGGTGATGGGACTATGGGGAGTGGGTTAAACGAGAAAGGAGAGATTTAGATGATATCTGGGGAAGAAATCCCTGTGAGGGTGTGGAGGCACTGGAACAGGTTGCCCAGGGAAATTGTGGCTGCGCCATCCCTGGAAGTGTTCAAGGCCAGGATGGATGGGGCTCTAGGCAACCTGGTCTCGTGAGAGGTGTCACTGCCCATGGGAGGGGGTTGGGACTGGGTGATCTCTGAGGTCCCTTCCCATCTGAACCATTCTGTTATCCTATGACTGGGATAACTCCAGACTGCTGCTTGCTCTCCTATAGCCTCCACAGGCAGTGGCATCCACAGGTCTTTGCTCCCATGGTATTTAATAAGAGGTGATGCTGTGAAAGTCAGAGAAGCCACATCTGTACTTTCTCTTCCCAAATGTTGTGTATGACCTTATTTCTTATCTTTTTATCATTTGTAGGCAGCTGCTCACAAAAACCTATAGGGATTCACTGAGTTTGCTAATACATTTCTTACGTAGCTCCTAGGACAACTGCTTGCTGCCCACGCATAGAAACCAACTCCTAACAACTCCACCAGCTTCCAACACAGCTCCTCCAGCATGGAACCCAACCAGGAACAGACTGCTGGTCTCCAGCATTTATGGAGCCTCTGGAATTTGCACCCTGCTACCTTTGGAGGCAGTGAGGGTTGGGGCTGTTCATCCTGAAGAGGAGAAGGCTCCTGGGTGAACTTACAGCAACCTTCCAATCCCCGAAAGGGGCTGTCAGAAGTTTGGGGAAGACTGTTCACAAGGACAGGGAACGATAGGATGAGAGGTCATGGTTTGAAGCTGGAAAGGGAGATTGAGGCTGGACATGAGGAAGGAGTTCTTGAATCAGAGGGTATTGCATCCCTGGAACAGGCTGCCTAGAGAGGTGGTGGAGGCCCCATCCCTGGAGCCATTCAAGGTCAGGCTGGATGGGACTCCGGCCAATCTGTTCTAGTGAGTGATGGCCCTGCTTGGTGAAGGGGGGTTGGACTGGATGACCTCTGGGGTCCCTTCCACCCCAACACGTTCTGTGACTCTGTGATTCTCCTACAACCTTCCCAGCCCCGTTATCTCCCACCACAGCCTCTCCGCTCCCGCCCTTTCTCACCCCGCCGCAGTGGGCGGTGCCCGCGGGGGCGGAGGTTTAGTACGGGGGGGGGGGAGTGTTTCCCAGCGTCCAACTCTGATTGGCCGAGGGCTGGGTGTATCCGCCAGTCACGAACCAATGGAAGGCTCCAGTGGTCGGGAGCGTCGGAGTCTTCGCTCACGGAGTGGCTGGACGAGACGGGGGTGGAGCTGCCAATCATCACCGCTAGCCAATCCACGGCGCGTTCGTGAAGGGCGGGGGCGGGGCGAAGCGCGAAGTGAGAAGCGTTGACAGTTGCCGCGGGCTGTTTCCGCCTCTTCGCCGCAGGCTCTGGGCCGAGCAGCAGCAGCAGCAGCAGCAGCACCAGCACCAGCACCAGCAGCACCAGCAGCAGCAGCAGCACCAGCACCAGCACCAGGAGCAGCAGCGTCAGGTACAGCGCGGCGGTCACGGCCCGGCCCGGCGCGGCGCATCTCAGTCCAGCCCACCTTAGCTCGGCTCAGCACGTCCGTGCTGCCCGCGGGGCATCGGGATCCCTGTGCGGGCCAGGCCGCGGGCAGCGCCCTTCGCTGAGGCCGTGGGAAGGCCCTGGCAATCCCGCAGGGGATCGGGGTGTGCACGGGGATGTCCCCGGGGTGTGGAGTTGTGGCGAGGTGGTAGTTCTGGGTCTCCTCTGTGCCTGTGGGACGGGCCTGCTCCACTCCTGGAGACGTCGGCCTTGGCCTTGTAGGGGCTGGGTGAGGGCTGTGGTAGCTGCCTGCTGGGTTTGTGTCAGTTGGGCCTTGAGCTGGTTCTGAGGCCAGTCTGGCATGGAATCGCAGCATGGTTTGGGTTGGGATCGTAAAGGTCATCCAGATCATCTCCCTGTACTCAGCGCTGGTGAGGCCTCATATCGAGTACTGGGTTTGTTTTGGGGCACCTCTGTACAAGAAGGATATTGAGATGCTGGCACAGGTCCAGAGAAGGGCAACGAAGCTGGTGAAGGGCCTGGAGGACAGGTCTGATGAGGAGAAGCTGACAGAACTGGAGCTGTTTACTCAGAAGAAAAGGAGGCTGAGGGGAGACCTTATTGCTCTTTACAGCTACCTGAAAGGAGGATATAGAGAGGTAGTTCTCTCAAGTCTCTAACAATAGAACAAGAGGAAATGGCCAGGGAAGGGTTAGATTGGACATCAGGAAACAGCTGTTCCCTGACAGAGCGGTCAGGGGTTGCAACAGGCTGTCCAGGGAGGGGGTGGAGTTGCTGTCACTGAAGGTGTTAAAAAAACTAGTAGATGTGGCCCTTGGGGAGATGATTTAGTGGGCAGGGTGGGGTTGGGTTGATGGTTGGACTAGATGATCTTGGAGATCTCTTCCAACCTTAATGATTTATGCTTCTAGTTCCAATCCCCCTGCCATGGGCAGGAACTTTGCGTGTCTTCACTGATATCTCTCCCCATTCACCCCTCTGTACGCAGCTTTTACAGGCAATGGCACATCTCTGGTTCCTCTGTGCTGTATCAACATGAATCTAAGGGGGTTTCATGTGTTGGGTAATGTACACCATGTACCTTGGGAGGAGCAACAGGTGTAAGCTGGAACATAGGACGTTCCACATAAATAAGAGAAGGAACTTCTTCCCAGTGAGGGTGACAGAGCACTAGAACAGGCCGCCAGGGAGGCTGCGGAATCTCCTTCTCTGGAGACGTTTAAAACCCATCTGGCCCTGTTCCTGTGCGACTGGATCTAGGGGATCCTGCTGTCGTGGGGTTATTGGACTGGATGATTTTTGAGGTCACTTCCAATCTCTGACATTCTGTGATTCTCTGATGGGATACAACCATTCATAGAATCTTAGAATGGGAGGGGATGGAAGGGACCTCAAAAGATCATCTAGTTCAGCCCTCATTTCCAGTCCCATGGTCTCATGGGGTCTGCAGGCACTGCTCTGCTGGGGATAGTCATGCTCAGCAGTTGAGCAGAGTTGTTCCAGTGTGGTTTACAGCTGTGTTTAGAGTAGCTGTTCTGTTCTGATGCAAGATATTTTCCACTTTGGTGAGGAGCTCTGGTTTCTCATTCAGGCCCTGCGTGCTGCAGGGCGTGATCATGTTTCTCACGTCTTCGCAGCTGGCAGTAAGTTTGGGTTTACTTCTTTTTTCCCTCTTACTGTGCCACTCCTCTTTTCTGGAATTTCTGTCTTGCTGGTCATCGAAACCACATTTTTCTTCACCTTTTAACCCCAGGTTCATCCATATTTCTGAGCTTCACTCAGCTCTGCTTTGTATAGTCTCCCACACATCAACTGAAAGGATGTGGCAATTTGCAGTACATTTCCCCTCACGGAGGGAAAAACCCTTCTAAAGGTGTCTGATTAATATTTTCCAATCTAAAAGAAGGAAAAGAACAATCTCAGATTGGTAGTCTGTGGTTCTTCATGGAAAAAGGTAACTCTCATAAAGAAGAAACTTCCATTTTGTTACCGGTTTCATTTCAGAAATGTCTGGGGAAATTCTCAGATGGCACCAAGTTGGCAGAGTGTTGATCTTCTGGAGGGGAGGAAGATGCTGCAGAGAGATCTGGACAGGCTGGGTCAATGGGCAGAGGCCAATGGGATGAGGTTTAA
>JAOXOE010026809.1:0-20355 GCA_028565055.1 Phoeniculus purpureus
TAGTGACAGAAGCAGAGGGAAGGGCTTCAAGCTCCAACAGGGGAGGGTTAGATTAGACATCAGGAAGAAATTCTTCCCGGAGAGAGTGGTCAGGCCCTGGGATGGGCTGCCCAGGGTGGTTGTTGAGTCCCCATCCCTGGATGAGTTTAAAAGTTGCTTAGATGTGGTGTTGGGGCATATGGTTTAGGGGTGACCTTGTAGAGTGGGGTTGCTGGTTGGACTCAGTGATCCAGGGGGTCTTTTCCAACCTGAATGAGTCTGTGTGAAAAGTTCATTTATTCATAACAAAAGAAATCCATCTACCTCTAAGCAATGTCCAATTAAGATTTGGCATGTTACAACTGCGTAAGAGCTTTCCATGGAGTGCAGCAGCAAAGCCTAGTTTTTGAAATATTGTTTAAAGTATCCTTCACTATTTCCTTTTTTCCTTCAGAACTGGTCTGCTATCCTCCAAGGATTGCCCATGGGAACTTTGCACCTCAAGAACTGAAGTACAGGTTGGGTGATACAATCACAGTACGGTGTCATAATGGATATTATTTTAAAGCACCGACTGGCAGAAGCACGTCTGAGTGCACCAAGAAAGGCTGGAACCCTAATCCGCAATGCGTCCGTAAGTAGCTCTCATGGATGAGGAAGCAAGATGTGACAATGTTGGAAATTTCTCGGTGAAACAGGGGTCAAGAGAAAAACCAGAGTAGTGCAAGAGTTGCTTATTCATTGCATTTCTGTGTGATGCAGAGCTTAATTTTATCTTTTGGGAAAATCGTCTATAAAAACAATGGTAGAAGCTGCATTTACGTTGTGTTCATGAGCAGGGGTGTTGTCAGTTGCTGTGTTTGTGTTAAATTGTAAGGCAGTCAGCTCCCTGTCAGGAAGGTTTGTGGTCCACCTGGGGAGTAGCCTGCTAGCCAACATAAGAGGACATAATAAGTGCTGCAGTTTACATAGCTAATGGTTGGAAGGTACTTCTCATTGCAGTTACCACAGCTTGAGATTTTTACTCGCAATTGTGTATTGCTATAGTATGGCCAATCAGAGTTGAATTCTACCTACTGCAGCCTGTCAAGTAACAAAGCAAGATTCTCAGTGAGTCCTGTCTTAGCTTAAAATTCACGTAACTACAGTGATAGTTTTTGCCTGGTATCACAAAATCACAGAACATTTAAGGATTAGAACAGACTTCAAAAGACCATCCAGTCCAATCTCCCCACCACAGCAGGACCCCTTAGATCCAGTTGCACAGGAACATACCCAGGTGGGTTTTTAATGTCTCCAGAGAAGGAGATTCTACAATCACCCTGGGCATCCCATTCCAGGGCTCTGTCACCTTCACAGTGAAGAAGGTCCTTCTCATATTGATGTGGAACCTCCTCTGTTCCAGCTCACACCCGTTGCCCCTTGTCCTACCATTGGATGTCACTGAGCAGAGCCTGGCTCCATCCTCCTGACATCCACCCTTCATGTATTTATCAACATTACTGAGGTCACCCCTTAGTCTCCTTTTCTCCAAGCTCAAGAGGCCCAGCTCCCTCAGCCTTTCCTCCCCGTAGGCACAGTATTAGCAAACAAGTAAAGTAGCAGTTAGTTCCATACACTAGCACTCTGCGATCTTTGGTCACTGAAAATAAAAGAAAATCTCAGAAAACAGGATGTGAGAGAAAGTCTGGTGAAATCAGTCTTGTAAATGACGATTTGAGCTATTCTCAGAAAGCACACAGTTAGTATGCAGCCTCATCTTAGCTGTATGGGTGTGTGCTGTCAGGTAGCATTTTGGGACCACTTCTCACATTATTCAATGGTCTGTGCAGGGGCTGATCTCTCTCTTGCCCCAACATACAGTTTCTGAGTCAGGGCACTTCAGGAGAAACATGCCTGCCATGGCCAAGTAGGACCGACTGAAGTGCTAAGGTCTGAACAGTAAGCCCCTTCAAAGTTGACCTCTAGATGAATTTCACAACCCAGCAATGTCTGTCTGTTCTGGTACGAGTGCAGATTTCAATGCCAACTTGTAAAGCTCTGCTGTAACACCTGCCGTGTCGCAGCAGCCACCAGATAGCTCTTTCTATAGCAGCAAGGCCATGAGACTGGACACTTGGCCTTGCTGAGAAATATGTGACATAGAGAGCAGAATTCTCCCCTGGATTTCTCCTGGGACCCTGGCCAAGCTCTGGACGAAATCCCACAGGAGAGGTGACACCAGACACTTCTGCACTTGAAATGTGACAGATGTCTGTCAAGTGAAGTAAGAAGGAGCCGCAGTTGTGGTGAATCTTGGGGGCCCCTGTGGATGGGCACATTGCATGGGATTTCCTAACCGCTGGTTCTCCAAATCCTTGCTGCAACTGGGGCACCCCAACGACTGTGGATCTGGATGATGTTAAGCTATTATTAGGGCAATTTGTGATGTGTCTTAATCGCTATCACTAACTCTGTAGCAACAATTAGATGCTTATTCCCACTGCTGCTTATAGCTAGAGCATCACAAGCCTGTTTGACCTTATCTTATGTATTACCTTGATGTAGTAAAATAAGCTGCCTTCTGTTGGCCTTTTGGTTGGCCCCATCCATTGGCAAAACAGACACTCTCGGTAAACTTGATGGAAAGCTTCTGGGAGCGTCCTCCTCCTGGCCTGCCATTGTCCTTGAAAAGCATCAGTTCTTTTGAGAAACTGAGAAAACAAAAGAAAAACACTACTTTTAGAAAACAGAAGTGAATAACTGGGAAGAACCTTGGTTCAGGATCCCAAACGTTACAAATGGAAGCGGTGACAGGAGTCACCTCAGTGTTGAGAGTCTGTGGGTCAATAGGTGTGTCTGGGCTGCCGTGACGGTCCTTAGAGTCAATTTAGTCATCATGCTCTACAAAGAGGATAAATAGCCTTTGGAGTCCACTGTGAACACTGACTGGATTTCTGTTGGTTACGGTGGAATCAGAGGGAAGCGACACCGGTCTAAGCACTGACAAAGACACCAGAAGCTGAACGAGCTCTGCAGGATCTGCTAAGATGTGCAGTCTGGTTCAGTCAGTTTCTGAAAAAGCTCAGCTGATGAAGCTGGAATTAATTGTGTCCTTGTTGTCATTCCTGTGTTGATAGTGTTGCTTCATGTTGTTTTCAGATAAGCCATGTGACTATCCAGCTATAGAATATGGCAGATTAAGTGCCACTATGGAGTACTACAAGGACAGTCACTTCCCGATGGAGGTTGGGCGGCGTGTTGAGTACTACTGCTTTAATGGGTACTCAACCCCGAATGGGCGAAACTGGTTTGAAATAGTCTGCTCTGGAAGAGGCTGGACTCCAGAGCCAAAATGCCTCAGTAAGTACCTTTCCACTATATGCACAAGTTTGTTAGAGTTATCCAGGGTCTGTGCAGCAGAAGTCGTGCTGATGGAGTGTTAAGAGGGAACAAAGAACAGTTTGTTGAAGTAGAACTGCTGTAGCTGACCCCTGGAACTGCACCCAGGCAGTTGTCCTATCTGCAGAGCTGAGACTGCCGGCTGGTAGGTGACTTATGGAGTGAGTGAGGCTGAAACGGTGTTTTGGTGACTCTCTACTCCTGAAACTACCAATGAGATTGAGAAGCACACAGGAAATGTTTCTCTTCACCAGCTCTTAGGTCACCTAGAAGCGTGTGAATATGCTTCCATCTGCACGTGCAGCTGCACGTACAAAGAGCTTCTCCTCCATGTAAATGTGTTCTTCCTTCTACGGCTTGGCTTTTGTTTAGAGACTCCTGTCTGAGACACATTGCCTGGTCCCTTTGGGTAACAGTTGGAGCTGAGTAAGCGGCACACTTCTTGCAGCAAGGCATCAGCAAGAGATCCACTGACTTGCAGAGTAGGGTTGATGGTTGGACTCGATGATCCCAAGGGTCTTTTCTGACCTGAATGATTCTGTGACTCACTGACAGAACAGTGGAAAATAGATTTAAAGCACCGAGCTGATGTTTCATGCCCTAACGTGCATCTTTAGTCCCTACCTACTAGCAGGGCTTGAAAATGGGTTACAAAAGTTTGGTTTGTGTTTGGTTTTTTTGTTTTTTTTTTTTTTCCCCTGTTGCCTCCAGCAGAGGTTACTCCGGTTAGGAAGTGCGTCAGGTCATGCCCAGAGGAAAGGAAGAATTACTCAGACAACACAACTGTAGCATTTCTTCAGCATCTTGGGTGCACAGGATGTTGTAGAGCCAGTGTGCTTAGCTGTTGCTAAATTCTGTAGAGCTGATTCGAGAGGCCGGCTCATTTACACAGAAGTGGGGAAGTCTCCCAAAGTTAATGCTAGAAATCATTGCAGACATCAATATTTTAGAGACTAGGGTCGAACTGGTGTTAACTGGCCTGTAAACAGACTAAATCAGTGCTGCTGTACGTGGTGCTAGATGCACTGAATTTGGCCAAACTTACTACCTTACTAGGCGACGGTTACTGTTCACTGAACCATTTCTTAGCACTTCGTGTAGTGACTTGCGCTCCTGTTCATGCAATTTGTTAATCTTAGGACAGGGAAACAACAATGTGATCCAGGTTTAAACACACACAATTAATTTTGCCTTTTCAGGTACAAACACATTGTTTTTGCAATGAATGGTCACAGAAATGTGCTTGAAGGCCTGGGTTTTTTTGGTAACTGTCTTGTTATGTATTAGTTTTCCACTTCTTGCTCTACAGATGATTGTAAAATTACTGTAAAAATTACAGCTTACATGTACTTACCTTCCTTCTTTAGAAACATGTCATGTCGTACAGTTGAACAATGGTTATTACTTAAATAACAGGAAGAGTGTTTACAAGGAGGGTGAACTAGTTAAATACGCCTGCTACAACGACCATAATGCTGAACGTGAAGCCACGTGCACCAGAGAAGGGTGGGCGCCTGAGCTAAGATGCCTCCCCAGAAGTGAGTGTGCTTGTATTTCTTTTTGATCTTCCAAACTAAAACTAGTAGGTCCAACATAGCACCAACTGTGTTAATCCGTCACTACTGCTTAGTAGTGGTGCTGTGCAGACAACACAGTGCTGTCAACAGGCTGCCCAGGGGGGTTGTGGAGTCTCCTTCTCTGGAGACGTTTCAAACCCACCTGGCCATGTTCCTGTGCGACTAGATCCAGGGGATCCTGCTGTGGCAGGGGGATTGGATTAGACGATCTTTTGATCCAATCCCTAATGACTCTGTGATCTCTCAACTGCCTCGTGCAGCTTTCATGTCTGTCCCTGTTTGCTGCTGAGGTAATTAGCTTTCTGCAGGGGCAGAATGTTCCCCTGTAGACTGTAAGCTCTGGGGTGGCAGCCATGGTCCCTTTGTCTTCAGTCGTGACATCTTGCTGTAGCACAGCTGTGCAGTAATCCAGTAACTGTGCAGCAGTGGAACGAGTAGAAATCCTTGCCTTTGCTCAGCTTATCTGTAATTGGTTTCCTCTGAGCCTCTCACTACACCACCAGAGCCTTATTTGTCTCGTCTCCGTTTCAGTTGGCATCACACTGGAAGCAGGGAGGGAGGTTACTTCCCCTAAGTCCGCTTCCTGCTTTTGTTCTTGACTTGCACCAAGCCTGAAGTTCCTAGAATGCGCATGCCCGACAGGAATTTAATTTCTAGTGAAGACCAGATGAGGACATAAAATTCTGGAAGCTTGCAGGATTGCTGCAAGTCAAAGCCACGCCTTTATCTGTTGGTAACTATGAACTCTGACTTTCCACTTTCCAGTTATCCCCCAGGAACAGAAATCACTGCAGAAGTAAGAATTCAAGTGCTCTTAAAAATGCTCTAAATCCCAATTCACTTGCCCTTCTCCCATGTCTTACGAGCGTGCAGTTTAGCAGTGGTTTACCTGAAGGAAATCCTGTCTCTTTTTCAGAAACGTGCCAGTACGTCCGTTTTGACAATGGTTACCTCTCCACAAGAATGTACAGGTTTGATTTACAGACTTCAGTCCCCTACAACTGTGATACTGGCTTTGTAACTCCAGAAGGAAAAGCAACAGGGATGACAGTGTGTCAAGATAATGGCTGGACTCCGCCTCCAAAGTGCATCAGTGAGTAGCGAAGAGGCTTCAGAGCTTCCTGTAACTGTCCCTGAGACACACGTGGGGTGTCCTTTGAGGAAAAACCTCAAGGTTTTCCTCATCACATGGCCGTTTTCTTACTGGGCAGAGGGAGGAGGGAGACTCCAACAGAGGACTGGTCTCTTGAGCTTGGAACAAAGGAGACTGAGAGATGACCTCATGGATGTTGATCAATACATGAAGGGTGGGTGTCAGGAGGATGGAGCCAGGCTCTGCTCAGGGGCATCTAATGATAGGACAAGGGGCAGTGGGTGTGAGCTGGAACAGAGGAGAACTGTGGGAACAGGGGGATGGGACTGGATGATCTTTCGAGGTCCCTTCCAGTCCCTAATGTTCTGTGATTCTGTGAACAGAGGTAGAAGCCGCTTGCTCTGACACCGCTGCTAACAACACGTAGTGGAAGCAAAGGAAGGGAGTCTAAGGAAGAAATATTTATGTTAGTTATTTCTCCGAGCTAGACAGTGAATAGGCTACGCGTGATGTTCTGTGTTCGTATTCTCGCGATGAGGAACTTCTACTGTTTCAAATACACGGAGTAGTTCAGTAGATTAGCAGAGAGCAGAGCACCTCCAGAGGTGATGCTTCTGAGCAGCAGCGTTTCTGGATGCATCAAGTTGTTTTTATTCGACAGGATCGTGTCAAAAACCTCCTCTGTACAATTTGAATTACCACACAAATAAAACCGTGTTCATGCCTGAAGACACAATTGAGTTTGTGTGTTCGGAGGGGTATCAGACTATAAATAATGTGCCAGCTGCTATCACAAGATGTGGTACCGATGGTGAATGGAGCCCAACGCCCCAGTGCCGTGGTGAGTGGTGATGTGTTTGGTAATCAGTGTAATTCTGTGTCCACCTTCTGAAGCTCTTACCTTTAAGACTCTCTTTGGTTTTGCTCTACTCAGTAGCACTTAATGTACTTCTTGTACGGTGGATGTTTTATGTTAAAATCCTCTGTCTTTACAGCAATAGAGTGTGAAATGCTGACCTTGGCCAATGGAGATTTTACTCCCAAGGAGGATAAATACCGCAATGGAGACGTCGTCAGATTTACCTGTGCAAAAAACTACGTAAGAGTGGGCCCTGCCTCTGCTCAGTGCTATCACTTTGGGTGGTTTCCATCACCACCAACGTGTAAAGGTAACTGCGTTAGCTTTCACAGAACTGTAGAATGCTTTGGGTTGCAAAAGACCTTTAGAGATCATCTCATGCAGGTCATCTAATCCAACCCCCACCACAGTCAGCAGGGATATATTTGGTTAGATCAGGTTGCTGAGAGCCCCATCCAGCCCGACACTGAATGTCTGCAGCGATGGGGCCTCCATCACCTCAGTGGGCAACCTGTGCCAGTGTTTCACCACCCTCGTTGTAAAAAGATTTCTTCCTTCTACCAAGTCAAAATCTCTCCTCCTTTAATTAAAACCATGCCCCTTGTGCTGTCACAAGAAGCCTTACTGAAAAGATCATCCACATCTTTCTTATAGGCACCTTAAAAGTACTGAAGGACCACAATAAGGTTCTCCCTAGGGCCTTCTGTTCTCCAGACTGAACAACCCCAATTCTCTAACTGTCTTCATACCAGAGGTGGACCAGCCTGGTACTTACTGGCATCTGAGAAGAGTTTCTTTTGCTGGTGCTGTTTCTCAGCCCCTTTTTTCCCATTCTGTCGATGTCCTTGCTGCCTTTCATGCTCTTACCCTTCTTTTCACTCACCCTCTCTGCCATTTCAAACCAAGTATATTTCATGTGGCTAACTGTTTATCTGAGGAACACTTTAAGCTTCCGTCACAGAAGTTCCACTCGCTTAATCACAAGGGAACTCCATCAATATACAGGACACGTCACTTGCTGGGCGATTCTTACAATGGAGAAAGAATAAGCTCACCGAGTTTGTCTTGCACTTAACACGTAGCTGTGCTAAAAATACTGAGATCAGAGCATAAATTCCATACCGTGATTTCAGCGAGCGCGGTCGGCTGTGGCCCTCCACCTGAGATCGCCAACGGAAGCATCGCTGGTGACCCTGCGGAACAGTACCGGCACGGCGACAGAGTGCAGTACGAATGCGACGCTGAGCTTAAAATGGTTGGCTCGAAGGAAATCGAATGCGTTGACGGAGAATGGTCCTCTCGTCCCTCCTGCATTGGTAAATAACCCTTGTGAGAAGTCTCCAAGTCACTGGTGCTTCACAGACACACTCACACAAGTACCCCCTCACAGGTACAATACAGTTTGCTCAAAGTCAAGTCCTATAATATTATCATGTCTGCTCTTCTCCACAGAAGACAAAAGGCCGTGTGGATCACCTGCCTCCATTCCAAACATTGTGCTTCATCCGCAAAACCAGACCCACTTTTCACACGGGGATGAAGTAGCTTACGGATGTAAGCAACGCTCTCGCAGTTCCAAAGCAATGAAAACCAAGTGTCTTAACGGGGAATGGAAGCCTTTACCTCTCTGTGCCGGTAAGCTACTGCCGTACTAGTTCTGTAGCGTTTCAGATCTGGGCGTAATGGAGAACCATTACCTCAGACTTTCAAGGGCTCCAGCGATAGATACGTAGCAGGAGGCACTTGAGTTTCACGCATCTCAATTAAGCTCTGTTTTAATTTACTCTTTTGACATGTGAACGTGCTCTTCACCCATTCAAGGCCCTGCACCTATGCAGTGTGTGTGTTTTAACCGAGCTAAGTCTACTTTTTTAGGCCTCTTTGGGTTTGGTTTTTTCCCCTCAGATCCATTTCCGACGTGCGAAATTCCAATGAACATTGAGCTCAATGAAACCCTCCCAAGTTCAAAGCAAAGAAAAGAGAAAAGATACCCTAGAAACATAGTTTACAGATGTAGTTCAGATGACAGAAGTATTAAAGTGGCATCCTGTGTGTCTGGAAAATGGTCACCAGCAATTGAATGTGCAGGTATGTGTTTAGATTTGTACAGAATTTCTTCTTTTTCTTTGTGCAGAAAAGACAGGTGCATGTTCAGAGGTCTCCCTGCCTTCTCATTTTTCTGGACCCACTACAAGCAGCTATTCATGCTCTGGAGGCATCATTCCTAGACCTAGACCTAGCCCTTCCCTCCCTTTTTCTTTGGGAGGAGCACCCTTTCGTTCCTTGAGTAGCAAAACTGAAGTGCATTTCTGTTTCCTTTTGACACCTGAACGACTGCGTGATTCTGTGTGCAGTGGTGTGTAATAGCTACTGAAGCATCATTTAATGCCAGTGTTTTCTTGGTTGGTTGCCTTGTAGCCTGCAATTAACTGTTCTGCTTTGTCTTGTGTTCTCTTATGAATATGTGCTCTTAGATGAGGAGACTACGTGCCCACCACCACCACAAGCGCCTGGAACTCAACACATAACAGTCGCAAGCAATTACAGGAATGGGAGTAAAATAGCCTTCTCGTGTTTGGAGGGCTTCCAGCTCGTTGGCAGGAACGAAATAACGTGCATAGAAGGAAAGTGGCAATCACCACCTTACTGTGTGGGTCAGTAGTGGATCATTTTGCCTCTCTCTGTTTTATTATGGACTCCTGTGTCCTGTGTTTGCAGTCCTCGCTAGCAGGAGGACGGCATTCCGTCTGCTCAGAAGGGCTTCGCAGATATGTAACTCACCGTACGAATCAGAAAGTGCTCTGTAACGCTCCAGAGAGTCCGTTCTCCACTTCACTATCCTTGAGTCGTCACAAAACAGATCTGTGTATGGGTACAACTTTGTTAGTGACGGACAACTCAATGGCTATAATTCTAGAAACTCACTTTCAGTAGCCCAAAACAACTTCAATTCTCTTGTTTCTCTGCCCAATACACTTTCCCCACTCTTGATGCTAAGCTGTAACCACATCTCCTCGATCCAGGCTAGAGCGTGACTTGACTTTGGCTCAAAGGAAAAGACAAGAAACACCACGTAGGGGGCAGAAAGAAGAGAGGATTTTTGTGTGTTTTAGATGCTCTCGTTCTCGTGATACCTGGATTTTCGTTTCGGCTGCAGACTGTCTGTGTTTGTTCATACGTAACAATACGTAATAAGTAATACTTACTAGAACATTAATTGACTCACATTATTTTTATCTCTCTCTCTTCCAGAAAAGCCCTGTTTGCCACCACAGCCCCTCGAATGTGCTGAAATTTCTGAACTGCAGAATCAAAACTTAGAAACTTCCAAAGAAGGGAAAACGGTTTATCTGACCGGTGCTACGTTCAATTACGTTTCTCGCTCTGGATACGAGTTAGTGGGACAATCGGAGATAACGTGTTCTATGGGAACGTGGACTCCAGCTCCTACATGCTTGGGTAATATAAAAAAATGGTGCTGGTTTTAGCAATGAAGCTGCAAAAAGTCAAACTGAAGTGACGGCCAGTAACTCTGCGGAAACTTTATCATCCCTCATAGAATCCAGCTTTTTTCCTATCGGAAGAGACCTAAATTTAAGACCTAGACCATTAACCGGACGCCACTATCCGTGCCCTGACATGCAAGCCTGATTTTTTTCTGAAGGCAGATTAGTTTTGAAATACTGCTCTGTGTTCCTGCAACAAGTTTTCAGTTCTTGTCTCTGCCAGCTGAGTCCTGGCCTCATCCTCATAATCTGTTTTATTCAGAGCCCACTAGTGATTAGGAGCTGTTTTGGGGCTTCAGAGGGGTGACCTCATGAGTGTTGATCAATATGCGAAGGGTGGGTCTCAGGAGGATGGAGCCAGGCTCTGCTCAGGGGCATCTAATGGTAGGACAAGGGGCAGTAGGTGTGAGAGAGGTTCCACATTAATGTGAGAAGGAACTTCTTCAACGGTGAGGGTGGCAGAGCACTGGAAAGGGCTGCCCAGGGGGGTTGTGGAGTCTCCTTCTCTGGAGACATTTCAAACCCACCTGGCCATATTCCTGTGCGACTGGATCTAGGGGATCCTGCTGTGGTGGGGGGATTGGACTGGACAAGGTCCCTTCCAGTCCTTAATGTTCTGGGATTCTGTGATGGAAACCCCTTCAGAATAGTAGGGAGCTGGAAGAAAGAGGTCTCTAAGCATATTTGGGGCAAACACTGCACTCACCTCTGTGGGTATCACAGGAACCCCAGCACCAGCTTCCTGTATCTTTTCAGAAATGCCATGTGGACGCGTTCCAGAGGTTGCCAATGCTCAGATTGAAGGCAGAAACAAGGAAAGATATGAGCCTGGTGAAACAATTCTCTACCAATGTGATTCCGGCTTCGTGGCTGTTGGCCTCCCTGAAATTATTTGCAGAGAGGGAAATTGGACAGCACCACCCTCCTGTAAAGGTACAGCTTCTACTTCCGAGTAGAGCACGATCTGTCTTAGTCTTTCTTGTTGTGAATTAAAGTAACGTCAAGTCAGATGTGCAGGTGAGTTGGGCGAATAGAACCAACAGGTAACTTGGTTTGCACGGGCTGCTGTACAACCTGTTCTTCTGGCTCCTGAGAAACAACAAGCGGGGTGGATCAGCAAAGAAATTGTTTCCCTTGTAGAATGGGCTGCCCAGGGGGGTTGTGGAGTCTCCATCTCTGGAGATGTTTAAAACCTGCCTGGATATGATCCTGTGTGATTTGATCTTGATGATCCTGCTGTGGTGGGGGGATGGGACTAGATGCTCTTTTGAGGTCCCCTCCAATCACTAATGTTCTGTGATTCTGTTGCTCTCTGCTGGAATCCAGAAGGCACTGATCGCTTGGTTGCCATATTGCTGCACGACTTGTCTTAAATACAATCAATCCCTTTTCAGATCTGTACTGTGGAGCTGCACCTAGAATTTCCAATGGTCGTATTATAAGCGCTGAACGCGAGAGGTATCCGCCTGGCTCCAGAGTGCAGTATGAATGTCGAAGCACTTACCATTTTAAAAGTGTGAGTTACATCACTTGCACGGATGGAGAATGGTCACAAGCACCAGTTTGTAGAGGTAGGAGTCTGTCTTCCTGCCTGCTATCACGACGTCGTCTGATTACCTAAACACTGTAAAGATTTTACCGAGTTTTTTCACTCTTGGTTTCCTTTGCCTGCCCCAAATTTCTGCTGGCTGCAGCGCCCCTCCACAGCTTTTTACTACAAGCATAAAGCTAGAAATACTGGGGACGTTGGTGCTGAGCTCTTCTCACAGGTCATTAGCCACAGAAGCAGAGGGAAGGGCTTCAAGCTCCAACAGGGGAGGGTTAGACTGACCACTAGGAAGAGATTCTTCCCAAAGAGAGTGGTCAGGCACTGGAATGGGCTGCCCAGGGTGGAGGTTGAGTCCCCGTCCCTGGATGAATTTAGAAGTCACTTAGATGCGGTGTTGGGGGATCTGGTCTAGGGCTGAACTTGTAGAGCAGGGTTGATGCTTGGACTTGATGATCCCTGGGGTCTTTTCCAACCTGAATGATTCTCCGCAAAAGGAAATCTTGCAAAGAATGCTGCAAGCATTTTGGCTCTGGAAAAACAGCATGAACTTGCAGTTGTGAGCCTCAGCACTGGAGACAAGAGAAACCTTTGCTCCTTTTCACCTGCCAGGTGTCTGGTGTTCTCGCTCTGCCCCTCTCTGAGCAGTGCAGACATAGGGCCCGTTAGCGCTTTGAGCCAGGCCTCTGTTGCAATACAACTCGTAGGGCCTTCTTTCTGACGGAATTTTCTTCCAGGGGAAGGTGGGAAATGTGGCGTACCCCCGGTTATTGCAAACGGAGACCTCCTTTCCTTCGCTTTGGACGAATACCCACCAGGTACAACTCTGGAATACAAATGCCCGAGTTTCTACGTCCTGAAAGGATCTCGGTACATTACCTGTGATGACGGGGAGTGGACAAGTCCTCCGGAGTGTCTGGGTAGGTTGAAGCGAGTCCTGCGTGGCCAGTGGCTGGGTGTGACTACTGCCTCAGAGTCTGAGGGCATCACTGGTGCAGCAGCATCTGTGTTGGGGGTGTGATGCTGGCTGGGCAGAAGAGCAGTGAGTCCTGCTTGTAAATATGAGAAGGAACTTCCTCCCAGTGAGGGTGACAGAGCACTGGAAGGGGCTGCCCAGAGGGGTTGTGGCGTCTCCTTCTCTGGAGACGTTTAATACCCGCCTGGATGCATTCCTGTGTGACTTGGTCTTGGTGGTCCTTTTCTGAAGGCGGGATTGGATAGATGGATGATCTTTCAAGGTCCCTTCCAATCCCTAACGTTCTGTGATTCTTTTGTCCCGAACGTCTTTCTGGAAGTTAACTTACGTAGCCCCCTCTGCTGCCTGCTGTCTCTCACCACCACAGTGGTTTCAGGATCGGGGAGTTTGGCTGAACCCTACAGGGTGAGGGGAGCTCCATCACTGTGCAGAGCCCCTAAGCTGGGAGACTGCTGCAGGCAGCAGGCTGTAAGCAGGGACAATGGGTCTGAGCATGTGGCAGTGTCAGGGTAACGCGAGGGTTCCTCCATGACTTGGCCACCAGGAATCATTGAGAGAAGTGCCGATGGAAGGAGGGATCTCAGAAAAGGCACAGAGTTGATTAGTGCCTGGTGAGCTCCCCACCTCTGCTTCAGTCTTGTCTGGTGTGGCTATAAGTGTGCAAAGGCTTCTCCATAGCTCTGCGGGGTCTCAGCAGTCAGTGCTACAAATGTTTTTTACCGTTGCCAGGAAGAGAGAGTCTGAGCAAGTAGCTGGCAGCTTTTCTGGATGCAGAAAATAGTCTCTAGGCTCTAGGGGATAAAAGGGTATCTGTGGTGTGTCGCTATGAAGTGATGATGCTCTTCTCTTGCCTTTTTAAAGTGGCCTGTACAGCATCTCAAGAGGACATGTTAATGAATAATATTGAGCTGAAATGGAGTCACAGACCAAAGCTGTATTCCACATCGGGTGACTACATTGAATTCAGATGTAGAAGAGGGTATTTTGAAGACTCAGACGCTTCCACCTTCAGAGCAGAGTGTGTAGAGGGGACGTTAAAGTACCCCCGGTGCAAGCCAGGACGTAAGTCACCTCCCCTTTAGCCACAGCTCAGCTGCCGCGTTGTTGCATGTTCACTGCTGAAGCTGAGAGGAAGCCTTTTGCTTTCCTGCAGGAGGGTCTGGGGAGGAACAGGGGGGTGTGGGACAGTGCCTCCAAGGAGCCATTTTGTTCCTGAGCTGAAAGGACATACTGCTGGGAGATGGGCTCTCAGGGGCCCTTGGCTTGTACCAGCAGTTTCTGAGCATCAGCTGTTCAGGGTGAGGTCTACAGGCAAACAATAGAAGTACTTTTTGCAGGGAACTGCACAGTGTATGAGGCGGTTATGGAGGCGAACAAGATTCAACTACAGACATCAGTCTATCATTACCAGACTGGGGATTATATTCACTTTGAATGCAGATGGTGGCACACAGAAGCTCCCCACAACGATTTTACCCCAAAGTGCTTGGATGGAAAGATCGTATATCCTAGATGTGAACGTAAGTGCTTGGTGCCGAGGACATGGCAGGGCTGTAGGAAGCACCTTTACCAAAACTGCTTGTCCACTGCTCTGAGGAGCCCTCCTGTGCATCAGGTTTGGCCTTCACACCTTTTCCTCCTTTTTTCTCTTTACGCTTCAGGAAGGACACTTGGATAAATGGAAAAATTACTTCAAGAAGCCAAGTGCTGGAAACAAAATACTCCCTCGACCAAGCCAGTGATATGGACTCAATTTGTCCTGGTTTTCCTGTTCTGCTGTGTTTTGTTTGTAGCTTAGCCAGCATGCTGTCTCGGAACCTGGTATTGATTTTCTTTTTATGGCTGATTGACCCTGTGTACATGTTATCAGTGTTTTACCCATTTTTGTAAGTGTATTTCCATTTTGATCCTGCTGTGGCAGGGGGATTGGACTAGATGATCTTCAGAGGTCCCTTCCAATCCCTAATGTCCTGTAATTCTATGATTCTGTGATTTTTTTACCCATCCCAATGGTTGTGCTTGCACTTTATCCAGTCTATATTGATCTCACTGCTACTTCTATTAACCATCCTGGAATAGGCTGCCTGTGGTGCCACGCTGAGGCAAGAATTAAAGTCCATAGACAATTTGATCACCCGCAAGCAGAGTGTGTTTGGCCTTGTCCACTCCTAGCTGCTTCTCCACGTGCTTGTGTGTCCTGACTTGATCACAACGAGCAAGTGGATGGAGTCTCCTTTAAATGACTCAAGGAGGTCTTCTCCAGCCGCAATGACACACCTAACCCCGAGCCCTGCCAGGCAACTGGGGCCGTTGGCACCTGCAGGGGACCGGTTTGTATCGTGAGCGTGGGGATGGGATGGGACTGGCACTGGCATCAGTCACCACCGTGACCGAAATGTTTCGTGCCTTTGGTGTTACACCAAGAACACCTGCCTCAATTATCCTGTCGGGCATTATTCCATCTTCTTCATTATGCTCCCTCTCAGATGCTCGACGGGGAGTTTGCTGGATGAACTTTAAGGCTTTAATTGTCGCCATGGCTGTAGTGGCTGAACTCATTCTGGTGTCCATAGCAGTCTGTTGCTGTTACTGCTGTTAGTGCAGAAGGCGTTCCAGGAGGCTTTCCTTCCCTCCTCATTTTTCCAGACCAGATGAAGAACTGCTAGTTAGGAAGAGAGAAGAACAAAGACTACAATCCCTTCAGAGGAAACATGAAAGGAAGCTGAAGCAGGATGAAATACGTAAGTAGTATGATTGCTTTTGTCCACTTATTGGATTTTGATGCAGCTTCTTCTGTAGAAGTTGGTGCGAGTGACAAGCTGCTGCCTCCCTCCTCTGAGTGTAATCTTATACTGAAGAGTGCTGAGGATAAAAGAACTTAAACATCGGATGCAGATTTGGACGCAACACTAAGAGTAACTAGTGTATTGAGATCTGTGGATCCTAGCTACCAAAGAATCAACCCATCTGGAGGGAGGAGAAGATTTTTCTCTGATCCTGAATCCACAGTGTAATCATTGTTAATGGAATAATGGTAGAGTTCCCTTTAGGTTTCCCTTTCCACCTTGTTCTTTATCACTTTATTAGGAAGCATTGTTTAATTTCATGTTTATCTGTCAGCTGTTGTCAAGACTGAAGTGTTAGTCAAATGGCTGTCTTTGAAGAATGATCCTGTGATAAGAGTGAGCTGATACTCTGGCAGGGGGATTGGACTAGACGGTCTTTCGAGGTCCCTTCCAATCCCTAACGTTCTGTGAAGTCTGTAGATCACAGACTCAGTTCTGACAGGAGACTTTGAGAGCCTCCCTCACACTCACTGGAATGGCAAGATGATTGGGGATTTCTGGTCGGAAAACCTGCCTGGCCATGTATCTCTGCAGCTTGATCTAGGGGATCCTGCGAGAGGATTGGACTGGATGATCATTCAAGATCCCTTCCAATCCCTAATGTCTCTGGTTCTGTGGGGATGACCTCTCGGACCAGGACCTGACATCCATCTGCTTTATAGGAAAACTTGTGATGGTGTCTTGATTGAACCAGGACCGTCTTACTTGCTTGCTGATTGATCTGATGATAAATCACGGTAGCAATCATCAGTCGTACTATTTTATCTTTTGTGTTCTGCCGCGGGGGGGAAAGGCTGAGAAGTTTTTCCTGCCTCTTAGCTAGTGGCCTTTTTGGATGATGGGCAGTTTGCTTTTTCCCTTTGCACTTTTCTAACAGCTTTTGAATGTCACAGTCTGCAGCAAGAGATGATTTTGCATTGCCCTTATAGTGCCCTAATCTCAGAGGGAATTTTTCTTTAAATCATCTTAATTCCTTTACAGACATGGAAAGTAGATACACGAAGGCAAACGGCATCCTGGCCTGGATTAGAAACTGTGTGTCCAGTAGGAGGAAGGAGGTGATTGTCCCCCTGTATTTCTTGTCCTTCAAACCTTGTCCTTTAGAGGCTTCTTACCTGTGAGAAGAGACGTGGGTATTGCTAACGCGTCCACAATAATAGGCCTTTCCTCCCCGTTCTCTTTGTAAAATTAAGAGTCTGACACCCATTTGCAGAGCAGGAAATTAACCCTCAGTTTAGCTACATTCTGTAGACACAAAAGCACTCCTGCCATCAAAATCACCAGCGTCCTCACGAAGGGCACCATTTGCTCAGCATCTTCTCATCATGGTGCTTTAAGTCCTCCAGTTTGTGATGCATCACTGTGAGCCTTACAAAACTCCTTCATCCTAAATTCTCATAGAATCAGAGACTCATTCAGGTTGGAAAAGACCCCCAGGATTCATCAAGTCCAACAATCAACCCTACACTACACGTTCACCCCTAAACCAGATCCCCCACCCACATCAAAAGGTCTTCTAAACTCATCCAGGCACTTCCCTCCCACTTCAGCTCAGACCCCTGAACACTCACTTCTCCAAGCTGACTCTAGTGATCTGGAAAACACAAGGCCATCTTCACACTAATAAAGAACAAGTTGTATACCTTTCCTACAGAATTCCTGAAGCCTGGACTTATTGTCCTCTGTCAATACACTTCGGATACATCAGCTGTCCTCTCTTACACTGCACTTCAAATAAAGTTGCACCAGATTCTGCTCCAATGTGATTCTCTTTGCAGTAAAATCCAACGTAATCTCCGTGGTAAAAGTAAACTTGATTCCCATAGAGCCCTTGAAGCAGCAAATTGTTTCTCTCCATTTCATCTTCTGACAACTTACAGGGCTCTAGAACAGAGAGACTTCATCAGTGCTAATAGATTTAACACTCCCAGAAGACAAGACCATAAACTTCTAGTTGGTGATACTCAATTTATAAATTTTAAAAGTGTCTTCCTAGATCTAAGGAAGAATATTTTTTACGCTGAGGGTGAGACACTGGAACATGCTGCCCAGAGAGGTGGGAGATGATACCCTGTGCCTGAAAACATTCAAGGTCAGCTTAGACAGAGATGAGCAACCTGCTGGAGTTGAGGGTGTCCCTGCTTATTGCAGGGGCTTCAACTAGGTGACTTTTAAAGGGCGCTGCCCAGACTGTGGTTGCATGATTCTATGATTTATGTAGAGAGAAATAAGTGCTCATTTAGCTTATCACACCTACCTATACAAAACGGTGGCAAAGTCCATTGTCCATCGGAACAATAGATTGTCTCAGCTCCTTGCAAAAAATAATAGTCAGAGCATCTGTACTGAACCGAGGAACCACTGTCGTACTGAGGCAAAGGTGGGAGAGTCAGAGCGCCATTGGCAATAGAAGGTGGAGGGTCACATTTCTCAGCAGGAGCTGTAATACCAGTAAAAACACTTGAGTAAGACATTCAACTTAAGAAGCAAACAAGCCAGCAGCTTTAAATCCCAGATCAGTCAGGTTGGAAAAGACTCCTGGGGTCATTGAGCGAGTCCAACCATCAACCCTACTCTACAAGGTCACCCCTAAACCAGATCCCCCAACATCACATCTAAGCAACTTTTAAACTCATCCAGGGATGGAGACTCAACCCCCACCCTGGGCAGCCCAGTCCAGGGCCTGACCACTCTCTCCAGGAAGAATTTCTTCCTGATGTCTAATCTAAACCTGCCCTGCCCTTCCCTCTGCTTCTGTCACTAATGACCTGTGAGAAGAGACCAGCACCAGCATCTCTGCAGTGTCCTTGCAGAGAGCGATGAGGTCTCCCCTCAGCCTCCTTCAAACTAAATAGCCCCAGCTCTCTCCACCTCTCCTCATCAGATTTATTCTTCAGACCCTTCTCCAGCTTCACTGCCCTCTGCACTCACTCCAGCACCTCGATGTCTCCCTTGTCCTGAGGTGCCCAAAACTGGACCAAAGTGCCTCCCTCCTCCTGCTGCACACAGAGTTTCTGATCCAGGCCAGGATGTCACTGGCCTTGCTGGGCACCCAGCTCTCTCAGATTCAGCCCTCTGTCAATGAGAACCCCCAGGTCCCTTTCTGCCAGAGTGCTCCCCAGCCACCCCGCCCCCAGCCTGTAGCATCGCATGGGATTGCTGTGACCAAAACTGCCTGTCATCACTAGATAACTAACTAACTATCAACTTCCAGTGCATTTTCATACTGTTTCACTCTGTCTCAGATCAGAAGGCTATCTCCTGCTTTATTCTAACCGTAGGAAGCCCCATGTGTGCGTTTCATCATGTACTGCTATCGTTCTAGAGAACGTTGAGTTCCTCAGGCTCAGGGAAGAGCTCTTCCCTCCTTTCCGCAGCCTCTCCCATCAATGGAACGTGCACTCATTTCCCTGCGAGCTGTGCACATCTATATTGTTGAGCTCTAAGCAGCTATTTCTAAAGGATTTGAGGCCCGCACTGCCAAAGCAAAGCGTTTATCAAAAAGTCTGAGATCAAGTAATTAAAAAGGTCATCAGAAAAAGGTGGTGTTGTACCTTGCATAACACATCTGGGATACTTCAGCCTCCCATGGGCACACTGCCTCCTCCCAGGAGACACATCGGAAGTCTGGAGAAACTGGTATCCCTCTTTACATTCAAATTCTACGAGGTCACCGTGGCGGAAAATTAACTCTTCCTGTTTCCATTTCAACTCTATGTCGTAGCTGTTCATGTCGGTCACATTAAGAGTACATGGCTCTAGGAAAGAAACGTGGACTTCAGTGAAAAGCACAATCAGCACTGCTAAAACACTTCTCAACTCTTGCAAGAGTTCTACAAGAACTAAAAAATAATGTTCCTGTGTGACTGGATCTGGGTGATCCTACTGTGGCAGGGGGATTGGACTGGATGATCGTTCAAGGTCCCTTCCAATCCCTAATGTTCTGTGGTTCTCTGTGTGTGTGTGAGAACAAGAGTGGCTCTGGAATATCTGGTTTTGGCTCATCCTCATGACTCTGAATCTTTTTAAAAAGTGAAATGGAAGAGTAGACATGGTCACCATGAAGGGATCATCTAGACAGAACCTCAGTACAACACATGACCAATCTGTTTCTTACAGGACTTACCTAAGCAAACTGGTTGTTCTGTCCAGTTTCCTTTTTCACAGTAAACAGTGCTAGGTCCTTCCAAAAGGTGGTACCTCTGGCAAACATATTCTACTGAAGAACCGTTCTTGTAACTCCTCAGTAATGGACCAAGAAGAAGAGCATTTTTAATCTCAGGTGGGGACGAACAGTCTTGCTGCGTATCTAGTATGAGGGGAGGAGACAGGTGATAAGACCTTGAAAGCAATGTTAACACTGGCAAAAGTATCAGCCTAGTAATAGTCTGAAAACAGCCCAATGGCACACAAGAGAAACAAGCACATAGTTTCTTCTTCAGAGTTCATTTTCAGAAGCTCTACACTTGTCTTACTGGGTTGCAGACATACCTTCTGTTTCCCTCTGCATCCCTCATCACAGAACATTAGGGATTGGAAGGGACCTCCAAAGATCATCCAGTCCCATCCCCCTGCCACAGCAGGATCCCCTA